>JBANCV010000358.1:7731-43516 GCA_037040105.1 Amiota albilabris
AGTCTCCATACAAACTTTCAACAAGAACCTATTAGACAAAATACTATTGAGATCTTTAATTCTGCGTTTAAAAATAGTCTCTTAGTTGAGTATTTTATATAATGGTTGATAATATAATTATTGAGATATCGCACTGAAACACTGAAACTTCTTTAGATTATTGAAGGCTAAAGTCTCCATACAAACTTTCAACAAGAACCTATTAGACAAAATACTATTGAGATCTTTAATTCTGCGTTTAAAAATAGCATCTTTGTTAAGTATTTTATATTAAGGTTGATTATCGAATTATATAGTAGTTGACTGTCTCATTGGCTCAGGGGTTAGTGCGCCGAGTTTACATCTTAGAGTCGCGGGTTCAATCCCCGCTCAAGTCTGGTCCTACACTTTTCGAACAATTTCTCTTTTCCTTCCTAACCCTTTCCCTGAGCTGAAGGCCTCTGTTGATATTGCTCATAACCATAATTAGGTTATAATATAAAATTATAATCCTAGTTCTAATAAATAAATAAATAATTATATAGTCAACATTGAAGTATATTTGCTTATTTATATTTTTTATGAATTTCTTTTGGGAAACTACATACTTCATAGAAACTGCTAAAATGTATATCATAAATTCAAAGTTACGCATATCATCACTCACTTTAAATCGATTCCTGGACTTGTTTTTAATTAGCAGTGAAGCTGAAAATCTTTGTTTGCATAAAAATATTCTGGAGAAATGCATATGTAGTGTATGAAATTGCTTTTTTACACTAAAAACAGTTCCATAGAATCACATTCAAATGCGTCATAACAGAATCTTTCAATTTGTAATTCAATAAGTACTTGCTTGGATTTCTTCTGAAACTTTTTATGTAGCAAAATGGTTGTGTATTAGTTTATTTTCTCAACTCAAGTTTCTGTCTTACTATATTCTGGGAAGTAACGATTAAATTCATCAGCCAACATTTGCAGATTTGCAGATTTGCAGATTTAATAAAGTCTTGTATGCTTCCCCTAGACACGTGATACTAGTTTGTCGTCAAGGAGTACGAACGCACTGTAATTGTCTTCGCCAACATGAACAATCCATAATTGAAGATTGCATGAATCTTGGATATTTTGTTGAAAGTTTAATTTATATTAGTGTGTTAAAATATACACAAATTATGCCAAATACATCTGGGATATTAAAAACCTCAATCGCTCCCCTGAACTCATAGAATCTTTCCAGCCTTCCTATTGCCTTTAGACTGCCATCAAACCTAAGTATGAAAGAGAAGGTTCTCATGGTCGTGGTTCATTTCAGTGCAGAGTTGGTTAAAAAGGCACACATTTTTGGGCACTTTTTTTGATAAAATTTACTACTTTTATTGTCAATTGCATTTTATTGTTTTATGAGGAGTCTTGAAATCCAAAGCCTGGCGATGAAGAAAACTATGCTGATGGTTTCCTCTGTTTGATTAATCTTTTGCGGATCATATTTGAAATCTTGCGAATCACTAGTTGGGAACCACTTCCATATATTAATTAATGTGTGATATATGAAAAATATGCTACCTCACTTGGATCTCTTGTCTCTAACGATTTGGTGATTTACTTTAATGAAATATTGTTCGTAGTTTATCTTCATATAGGAATTAGTCAATGGAACTAGTCACTTCAAACAAGGAATGTGTCCTCAGTTATCCCATAGTCACTGGAATTATTGTATTAAATATTGGAACAGTAATAGCATTTCTATAGTGAGATCTGAACATTGTTTTATACTCTTCATGTAGATAATAGTATTATAAGTTTCTCATAAACATTGTAATGCAAAAAAGAAGACATCTACGACCCCATAAAACATATAAATTCTTGATCAGTGCGACGAGAGGAGTTAATCTGGCTATATTCGTCTGTATGTATGCAAAGAAGTCCCTCAGTTTTTGAGATAGAGAGCTGAAATTTTGTACGAAGCTTTCTTCTTTACGCAGCACAATTGTCGGAATCAGCAGAATCGGACCACTAGGGGGGTGCCTCGCATACAAAACGTCTGGAAAAGGAAAACTTTTTTTGTTTTTCATTTTGAAATTTTGGACACAACATGTTTCTTCTCCATACTCATCAACCATATATACTGCAAGATCCTAAGATTACTGGATCGCATAGATCCCATACAAAAAAAAGTTCTCTAGGGAATGCGTAAGGAGTATTACATCTTCGGCTTAGTCGAAGATACTCTTCTTTCTGGTTTTTGTTATGATTATACTTATGTACATACAAATGGAACGTTGTGGCTAATTGTGAGAAATAGAAATGGAATATTTGTGCAAAAGATTTTAGATGATTTAAAAAGATTTGCAGCATATTCACTTAATTCTTTCAGCTCTCATTTTCTTCACTGCTTCATGTTTTATTAAAATTTTAAGAAACATTTTCCAATTTCAAATCTTTTTTTTTGAATTTTCTGACTTACAAATTGGCAACAAGGCCAAAATGTTGGTAACAATGGCAACAATTTCCCAACACTGCTTTAGGGTGACCATCATTGAAATTGATTTCGTGCTGAGTTCATGCAGAACTCAATCAAAAACACAGAGTTCTGCACCCAACAACAAAAACATATTTCAGTCATTTCATCAGTCCCTGTTGTTGTTGTCGTCACAACCCAGAGTTTAGCTCAGTGTGGAAAGGCTAAAAGATCAGACAATATCATTTAAAATGAAAGTGCATTCATTCATGATTGCATCAGAAAATAAAAATTGTTTTCTCTGCATATATTTTGGCCTTAAAATTTTCTTATTTTTACTCCTAAATATCATACAACAACAACACTAACAAAAATGTTTAGCAGAAAGATGAAATAAGAAATGTAAGAAAAATGTTGCCTACTTTGTGGCGCCAATTTGTGCCACTTTATATTTTTGTAATTTTCATATTTGCTTAAGTTATTCTTTCTTTTTTCCTTTCTTTGCTTCTTCTTGTTCGACAAGAAATTTTAATTGCTCGAAGCTGCTGTTGCCGATGATATTGTTGATTATGATGACTATCATGGTGATGATAATGATGTTTGTCGTTTTGTTTCGCTTGAATCAATTAGCAAAAGTTTATTTCGTGCCAACTTAAAAGGGCATTTAGTGCCAAGTTTTAGTTGTTTTGTTTTTGTTTTTGTTTTTTATTTTTTTTTTTTTTGTTGTGACAAAAAGATATCTAGATTAGAAGCGAGGTAGGAAAGTCATTGACTAAATGCAAAATTGATGACAATTTTTACTTGTTTCGTTTGTCAGAGCTTTAGCCAAAAACCAGAGGCAGTAGGTGACACCCTCAAATCCATTAAAAAAAGTGCCAACAACACAAAAAAATGTCATAAAATTATTCACAACCAACACACACATGTACATATCTATTACAAATGTGTATGTGTGACAAGGAATCTAAAGTGAATTATAATGAGTATCTGTGTTCATGTAAGTGAGTTCAATTTCGCATGAAATTTGTTTGGCAATAAAATATCTATCAGAAAACCATTTCCCAATATTGAAATAAACAAAATAAAAATAAATAATAAGATTAAAAATCTGGAGAAGACAATTGTTCTGATATTCAATCAAAGCTTGTAATTTTGCTGTTTTGGTTTATGTTCAAGGATTATAAACACCAGATGACCTTAGTAGATTCATTCCAGTTTAAAACTAGAAGTTGAAATAACAAAAAGCTGCCTGAAGACAAATAGTGAGCAGTTTCTACATAATACAACCATATTGATCCTTTTGTGCGAAATAATCGTAAGAGGTAGTTATGAAGAAATTGATTAAAATTCCATTAACTCATCACCTGGTTAGATATTAGAGCGATACAGAGATAATACAAAATTAATTTATCGAAAAAATTCTAAACTTTCCTTTGAGATTAGTTACATTAGTCGATTCTTGTAGTACATTTGAAATTTATTCATTAAATGACAAGGCAATGATATGAAAAGTAGTTTATTCCACCAGTTCTTCAGTAAAATTTGGTTTCTGGCACAAAGGGATCCATACAAATAATGCAAATTATAAATATGTTAAAGGAAATTGTGGTAAATATTACAATAATTAGATTGAGATAATTACATGTCGATTATTTCAGATTTTAAACGTCATCAGAACAGAAATATGAAGATGTTGATGATGTTTGTAATAAAAAACTATCGAAAAAATTATAAAATTTAATTGAACTATTGAGATATTTTGTTGCAAAATTTCTAATTAAAAATTCCATAGAAATTTAAGTAATTTTCACTTCACTTAAACTAAATTCCACAAGTAATCTTAAGTTTTGTATAGATATAAAGCATATTGCAATTGATTAACTTCTCCACTAATGGCATACAAGTTTATTTATATGCAACTGATGTGGAAAGAGAAACAGAAACATAGAGAGAGAGAGAAAGAGAGAAAGAAAGAAAGAGAAAGAGAGGGAGGATTCTAGGAACACTGATTTATCAACTATTAAGAACATAAGGAATCAAGTGAATCCCTTTTTTTTTTTTTTGCTATTATCTTGGAAAGATCTTACAGTGCGTATACACAATATTATGTGAAGTAAAATATATTCCAAGTAAATCAAAAAAGAATCAAGTCAACGGCGTTAGAATATGATTCTTCATATATCATTTATGAATACTATATATAAGTAAATTTGTTCTTTTGATTTCTCAATTATTGTGACATTTTGCAAATCCCAGAAAAAACTTTATCTATTTGCATGCGATTTTTACTGGTGTATTGTAGCAAGCTTCATGTAGCATTTAGCGTTTATTTCATTCCAATCGGTTCACAAACCAAAAAGGTAAAGTTAATTAAAATAACGCATTTTGGATGACTTGACTGAAACTTTTGTTAAATATAGTGTTCTTATCCTTTTCAGAATGTCGGCGTAGCAACGCACGCTAGGACAACTTATTATAGAATATACATATACATATACATATAAATAAAGTTTACTTTTGGAAGATCTTCTTTAAGTTTTTTTCTGCTTTTGATCAAAAACTAACAGAACATTTATGAAAACTACTGAGAGGCTGTCTTTTGTATATTGTAGAAGGCAGGACTATAATTAAGCTTAGTCAATATTTAGTTAGATAAGATACGATGATAAACAATCAGTCATTAAGATCATGCTAGCTAGAATAATTCAGGATAGTGTGCTGGCAACCATCTTGTACATGGATTTCTTTGGTAACCTATTTATTTGAAGTGATGAAAGAATTTCGGTTGCAACATATGCAGATGAACAGCCTCAATTATAATGTTAGCAGAATCAGATTAATCTTCTAGAATCGTGGCTCAGAAGATGGAACATTGAAGTGAATACAGAGAAAACTTTTACCATGAAACTCAGGAGCTCTGCCCTTCTTTAAACTTGAATGGAGTCACAAATCCGGCAAATAAAACAGCCTAATATGTGGCTTGGAACAACACTCTCTGGGGCAATGCCTCCCACTCAAACATTGAGATTCTTCAAAGGATTCACCCTGGTATGTGAGAAACTCAGTTTCACACAGAGAACCACATATACCTACGATCCGAGAATAATAAGCACGAATAGCATCTTCATATTGGGAAATCATGAAAATCACCTTGCTTGACAACAGCCAGCACACCCGAAGATTGAATCAGTTACACCCACTGGATATTCCGTTCAGAGTCCTCAATGAACTAATTTATATGTCATAAGATTGTACAATCATATTGGCTTACTGTCGTTTTTTGATGTAAATAAAGTTTAGATTTATTGCTTACATTTGTTGTGCCTTGCTGTCATTCATTGTTATATACGAAATTATAATATTTCTCGGAACATGTTTACAATTGTCTTGGAGCTAGGCATCCTATTACATACAATACTATAATAGTAGAAAAACATTCAAGTCAAGTTGTGATTTTACCTTCATTAACATTAACATTGACCAGATCAGTTGCAAGTCATCTAAACTTTGTTCACTTGATTATCAAATGTTGACAAGAGCGTTCGCAAGTCACCTTGACTATTATGAAAATTATATTGAACATTCTCTCGAGACACACTTCATGGCACATATATACATACTATCTATCCACTCTGTTACTATGTATACTATATAACGTATCCTTCCTCCTTTCTCTCGAGCACATATTTCTTAGAAAACCTTTTCAAATAAATATGTATTCAGCATTGAAAATAAGTGACACAAACAGTGTCTTACTCAAAATGATTGTAAAAGTAAAGAAAACTTTAGTTGTTATTTAACTTCTGTTTAGTTAGAATAAAAGAGAGATGTTGTAGTTAATTTGATCTCTTTCCTGTCTACTTAAGTATATGAAAAATTTATCTGTTTTTTACTTTTTATTTGTTCTTTTTAAGTATGTAAGTTGTCTGAGGTCACAGACGATTATTTTAATGTCTTTCATTATTATTAAATAATCATTAAAGTTCTCTATAATAATCATTATTATCATTATCATGATCATTATCATAATTGTCTTTAAATTCAATTACATAAATTCTTAAAGATACTTTATGTATTTTGCTTATGTTTTTCTTTTTTTTTTCTGAATTTATTGTTGTTATTCTTGGCTTTCATTTCTCTTTTTTTTCCCAAGTATTTCACCAAGTCTTTTTTGCTAATTACATAAAACAATATTGTCACATTGTCACTGTCAACAATAGGAACAACAATAAGAACAACAATAATAATAACAACAAGAGGAATATCAATAATAATAATAATAACAATAACAATAACAAGAAAAAGGCAACTTTCGCGCTCATTTTATGGTCAAAAGAAAACAAGTCTATCAATGTCCATTGAAATTAACCTTCAACATTTATTCTACTTACATTCTATCTATTGTACAATTATACCTTTTTCTTCAATTACTATGTATGTATTTACATAGTAAGCTCGTATTGGTAGACTACTACTAATTCATGTTCTTGTTCATTGAATATTTCCATTTTTCTTTCATTTTTCTTTCTTTCTACTCGTTCTGTGCGTTTTGTTCATTTGTTATTTCCTTTATTTATTCTTTTATTTGTTCATTTGTTGGTTGCTTGCTTGTTGGATACATTTTTACTTTCAATGTATTTTTAACTCATAGAAAATTATGTGTCACTCACTCACGTTGTCATAGTTTATAATACCTTGATAATTGCTTTCATGTCTGAAATAAGTTAATAATAGATGAACGGACAGACATACTACTAGAGAGAGCGAGAGAAAGAGAGAGAGAGAGAGAGATGCGAACCACTGATAAAACATAAATAAATGGACAAAACACAAACCAACCAATCAACCAACAACTAAACCAGTAAAGAATAATCCAAACAAACAAAACCAAAACTAAAGACAAAGACAAATAAACCTAACTCGTATTACTCATAAAGTAAATTGAAATTAGAATCAGAAGAAGAAGAAGAACAAGAAGAAGACATAGTAGAAGACATAGAAGAAGGCATAGATGAATGATTATAATGCAAAAAAAAAATTGAAAGGGAAATGGTGCTTGGATCATGTAAAAGTTCATTTATGTAGATGATTATCCTAATAATTTTATGAGTCTTTGTACAATATTTCATACATATGGAAATGATTTCGTATATCATTGGTATAATTTTTAACAGAAATTATTGTTATTTGTTGTTCGCTTTTGCCTCCTACCAAGTATTGTGTTTGTTGTTTGCGCTTTGTCGTGTTTTTATTTTTTTTTTATTTTTATTGATTGAGTTGTTTTTGTTTTGTCAGTGAACCTTTTTATTCATGGCTTTGACCATCAAAAAATAAAGTAACATAATTGTCAAAATCTGTTAAGCCTAATCCTGATCACTATTATATTATTGTTGTTCCTTAACTCAAAACTATGCAATACAAATCACATTTTCTTTGAATGTGATATTTGGCAATCAGAGTTTGAGGCGCTGGGAAACAGAGTGGCATTTATAGTAGACAAGATGTTGGTGAGTAAACAGAACTGAGCACAAGTAACTCACTATATTAAAAAGATACTAAAATGCTAAAAAAAAAGGGACTACAGTCAACATATGAATACAGAAGATGATAACATCTAGAACTAATGCGAAAGCAGTTCCATAAAACAACTATAGTCTTCTTTTGGAAATAATTTCTTACATTTATGTGCAACAAAATAGGACTTATGGAATATATGTACTTGAATTATGTTACAATACAAATGAAAATTGATTAAAAATAAAAATTAAAAATATATATGAAAAAAAATATTATTGATTATTTTTCAGCGATTAATTCTTCTCGACATTTTAACGCCTTTATCACAAACTAATAGAATCGTACCAATTTAAAATGCGTATAATTTCTCTTTCTTCTAAAAATACTTTTCTAAAGTATGCATATCTGAACTCTTCTGAAAATCGAACATTTTTCGTATAAAGTGGTATAAGTTTTCTTGGTCTTTTAATTTACAAAGTGGACATCATTTTATTCTGAAAGTCTTGGCAATCAAGTCGCATTTTGCTTTAAATATCCAGGTTGTGTCATTGCGTTCCTCTAGGTTTGCTATTGTTTAAAATTTTCATTAACAATTTGCCATCTGCCATTAAATATTCTAACATCTTGATGATAGAAAGTTAAGCTTATCTTTAGTAACAGTTAATATTATATATGGTATATATGATAGCTTATTGGATAAACAACATTGCTTGATCGCAAAGATTATTAAATTTAAAAGGTTTCACATTATGCTTCAATTTGATGCACTTTTCTTCATCACATTCAAAGGTTAAATTATTGTAATAAACCACTATCAGGACTCCTTGTTGAGATTACATAGAGAGAAACTAGAAATGCAAATATCTATTAATAGGTAAATAATTATGAAAATAAATAATTGTCTCTTACAAATTATTATAACTACAAGTTGCCCAAAAAAATTGTAAGTAGCCAAAAGCCTTTCCCTTTCGCAAAAAGATTCACAGCAACATAGAATATTCTGATAAAAAAATGACAATCGCTACTGTTTTTATTTATTTTTTTTTTATTTTTTTTTTGTTCTTATCTTTGTCTTGCTTCTTTGTCATATAATGATTTATTTATTTATTCAATTCAATAAAAATTGAGAGATAGTATTGATTCATATTTATGAGAGAAATTTACTTTTTTTGGTTTTGAGGATGTTATTGTTGTCTTTATGTATTGTTTATTTTACCTAATCATCAGTTTAAGTTAAAGATTGATGTATGCATATATGTATGTTGTACAATACATACTACATATAGAAGAGAAAACAAAAGGAGAGTAAAGTTATTTTTTAGTTTTATGGAAGATTTTTTTTTAATTTTCTTCATTTTCTTTTCTATTATTATAATTATTTTTTTTTAAATTTCTTTTCAAATTTTTGTTTGCTTTCAAATTTGTTGTGGTGGTTTCTTTTATTATTAATTATTTCATTTATGAATAATTAATTCGCTTTTGCCTTTTTCTATTTTCTAAAAGTCACGCGAAATCAGAAAATCTCCAAGATTCTCTACAATGATAGCAGCCTCTGCAGGCTGAACGGGATACTTAAAGGTGCCAACGATCACAGCTTTTCCTGTCTTCATACAATGTACACCGTCCCAACCAATTCTAGCGCGCACAACATTATTTATACCAGATATATAAAAGTACTTCTTTCCGGCTAATATTACACCTTTGGCAGCGAGCACATCTTGTTGATCGAAACCTCTAATCAGTTTGGTCAATTCCAGCTTAGTGACCTTAAAGTCTTTGGACTGAGCCCACATGTTGGCATCGTGACCGGCGATACAAGCATCGATAATGCGCTTCGTGCCCAAAAGTTTGATGTCCACATAATCTTGCCAGCTCATGATGTCGTTGTTGTTGTTGTAGTTCTTGTTGTTAAATTTATGGTCGAGTTAATAAAGAGAAGAGAATCTCAGGCGACGACGGGTTTCAGTTGTATTAATTTGATTTTTATTAATTTCCGCTTCAACTGCTGTTTGACACTGTTCACTTGCAACAATGAAATCGTACTGAGGTGCGTGTAGCGCGATGAGCGTTATCAAATGGCTTGTTCGGCGCGATATCGCCATTCTACTCATACAATTACATTTCTTCGAATTCATCTAACGAGACAGATTTCTTAAAATTATCATTTATTTTACGAGCAATTCAAGATGCAGAAATAGTAAGATACACTGTAAAATGAAAATGTGTGCGTAGTTGGCAACATAGAATTTCTGTAGTTTAATAAACACAGAAAAGAACAACTGTGTGAAATCAAAAAAAAAAAAAAAAAAAAAACATAGGTAAAAGAAAGGTATTCAGTTTTTATTCATCCTATTAGAACATATTCCTGCCCAATATGTTTCTTAATTTCGCCATCCTATGTGGAGATGAATAGGAAACCGGAAAGCAAATATTATAATAATAGATAATTTTATCATAAGCCATATAAAGCGGCACATTAAAAATGTAGCTCTGAGTTTGTGGTGACAATAAAGAATTGGTGGCTCAAATTTTGCATTTAAAGCTCAGAAGCTGGTTTGCATGGACCAGTCTGCGAACTGTTTAACTTATCTCCGAATACCTCTGTGTTATCTAATATTTGGAAACAGTCTTTCATCATCACACTCCACACAAAGGGTAGTAAAGCTAATATTTCACCGAGGAATAGATAAAGTTTGCGCTATATCAAAATTAATAGAATATATTAACACAGATCATGTGCAGCATTTCGTCCTTCGTACCTCTCAGCACGGATTCACCAAGAAACGTTCGACTACACTAGTTACACTTGGAAGCAATTTTTATCAGGTCGCCTTTCAAGTAGCACTTCCCTTTTTCGGACAATCTCCCTGCGTTCCTTAAACCAACATCATTTCAGATTTGTTTGCGTTGACTTTTAAAATCCACTTGCTGCAATACTTTTCGAGATTTTCTATTAAAGTATAGTATTGCATAGTCTGCATATCATCTAACAATATCGTTCGCATATAGAAGCAACATTATTCTTAGATATACAATAGCGATACCATACCCTAAGTATTGCAAAAAATAAAGGGCAAAGACCAATGTTCGACTACCGAAACTGTCTTGAAGTCATCTGAGAGTTTCTCTTTCTCCTATAAACTAAACTGCAGATTTTGTTCTTTCACCACAAATCTAAGTATTTTTGTAGACATTTCTATTTCTTGTGATTTGAAAATTAAAGATAATCACTACTTCTGCTCCCACATACAATAATATATATATAAATATTATGATTTATATTAAAATTTATAAAATACAAATAATAAGTGAGTATGAGTTTAAACAATATAATGGCTCAATTATTCGATTTATGATGATGATGATCACGTTTTGATTAAATTGAAAGGTGTTTGCTATAATCAGAATTTTGGTAATGAGAAAATTTAGTCTAAATTCTGATAGAAAGGAATCGGAATAATGTTGCTTTTGCAATCCATTTGTGCAATATTAATGTATATTTATGGGTCACTTTAAGCATTTAAGCAAGAACAACAGAACAACGGAAGTAGCAGCAACAGCAATTGTAATCACATAAGAATAGCTTTTGGTTGTTTCTACTATATGATTTACACACACATGTATATACTCGTATACATATATTTGTATGTATGCTGAGAATAGTTAAACTTAAATCTTGATTCAATAGCATTTTGAAATAGTTTTGATTTTCCATTTATGTTTACAGATTTATGCTTATATGCATGCATATGTACGTCTAAGTGTATATGTTCATATATTTAAGTGCGTATGTATGTGTGTGTGTGTGGTAAATGTGCGTACATGTATGCGTTTGTGGTTTTGTCTGATGCAAGCAACAATTCTGAAATGGCTTTCAATTAATCAGAAATAAGCTAAAACTCGTTTACACTTCAATATGCTTTCAGGCCATTTTCATTCACCCACCAACTCAGAGACTCACTCAACTATTTACTGTTCTATATATTTCTCTATACTTCTTATTATTATTTTGTCTCTTTCACTTTATTTTTCTTCCTTTGCTTATGTCTTTGTGTCTCTTTTAAGCTCAGCGTAAACTAGAATATTTTGCCTTCTATATTTGGGTTTGGAATGTTTTATATTATTTTCTTGTTACCTTAATATATGCAAATATGTGTGTGTGTCTGAGAGTGTGTGTGTGTGTGTTCAGAGTATCGGTGTGTATATTTGCATAGTGTATTTTAAAGTGTGTGTGTGTGGGTGTGTGTGTGTGTGGTTTGTGGTTAAAAACACATTTACGTTCTTAATGCACTTCATAATAATAACGAAAGCTGTAGAAGCAATGATAATGTTGTTGGTGATAATGATGATGATAACTAAGCTGATAATGTTGATTTCATCACTATCTCCATCATCATCACTACCACCACCATCATCATCATCATCATCATCATTGTAATAGCATTTGCACCTTGTTATTTAATTTGAAATTTGAAATTTGTAAATTAAAGCAGCGCGGTCACTTGGTTTTTTTTATAATTTTTTTTTTTTTTTTTTTTTGTATGAAGCAACTTAAAATACACACGTACAAATCACAGCAAAACACAAATAAAAAGAAAAAACGTTGAGCGTCATACGCCTGAGGTAACTTTTCCATCCATTTCTCTTCACAATTATGCTATTTTTATATCCCCTACATATTGTACTAAGTAATTTATACTACTTAAGTGAAAAATAGTTTAGTTTAAAAGATAATGAGAAGAAGCTTCTAGAAAGTTTATTCCATAAGAACTTGGAATAAGGGTTTGTAGCTGCTAACCATTAAAGAAATAAAGAGAGAGAGAATGGAACTATAAATTAACTACTCGTATTTTATCATAAATAAACTTGATTTGCCTCATAATATTTATACACAAATATCACAAATCTAATGCATTCAGAAGTTATGCGAAATATTTTCATTTTTATAGATTTCAATTTAAAATTATACAAAATATTTTTGAGATTAAATATAATATTAATAAATAATGCTAAGTATGCAAATGTAATGATTTTTCTAAAGATTTTGGATAGCTGAGTCACATATCTGGAGGAAATTTCCTAGGCAAGAGAGTATAAGAATCCTCAAGATATGAAATTGACTTAAATAAGAATGGAAATACTAAATATGGATTCACATAGTATAACAATTTTCAATGGCATCTTATAGGGCATTTATTTGTTAGTAGAACCTAACTACTATTCTAATATTTTTATTACCTTTTTTGTTTTTGTTTTTTATTATTTTTATGAAACGAGCGCGTTCAACGAAGCTGAAAATTAATATGTGGCGCCTTTGATTAGTGAGAAGTTTCACGCGGTCAATTTCGCTCAATATTAGTGTTGATGTATGTGTGGTTGTGTGGTTGTATGTTTATGTATGGGTATATCTGTGTGTCACATAATTGTGTGGTATGACATAAAACACACTACATATGTACTACAAATTTCGTATCACACTACCTTCAGGTGTTTTCCTATATTTTCTGACTCAAGAATTCATAATCATGATTTTATTTTCATGGATTGCGAGATGAAAATAAAAGATTTCATTAATTAATTAAAGCAGCTTTAAACTTCATTCTGTATTAATTAACATAATTTATTTATTAATTCATTTTCAATTTTTTTTTTTTTTTTTTTTTTTTTCAATTTTGTTTGCCTTCTTTGTTTTGCTATTAAAAATCACATCATCATCATCATCAATATCAGTTTAAACATTTGCTGAATATATACTTCGTAGAAATCAATTCACTTGTTTATTATCTTTTTATTGATTTTATCGATAATTTGAGAAGAAAAATAAACATTATGTGGACACAAATCAAATTATACATAAATGGAAAGAAATATGAATAATGTGATGAAAACAATAACAAAAAAAGATCAGCAAAAATGTCTTCTTGTTTTTCGTATTCAAAGTCAATAATTTTTTCTGATAATTCTTTTAATGCCTCTCACACTTCACAGTACTTAGGGTTTTATAACTTTGACTTTTTTGACTTTGCTTATAATGTAGGGGAATCGTGGACCAGAGAATTCTGTGTTACATATGAAAAAGGCTCATCATTGGATCATGTCCACCAAATGCTATTGAATTTTACTTGTCTCTGAACTTGAAAATAAATTTAACAAACTAATATGTAGGTGATCCCATATCTTATACAAAATCAAGCAAGTTATTTGTGAAGATATAGAAAATCCTGTGTTGAATGTGATGTATGCCTTAGTCATGATGACAGGAATAGACATACATACATCTCAGATGAGGACTCCGAATTTGTGTTGAAACAAGTTAAATTCTGCTATGAATTATGATTCTTCTATTCAATATGAGAATAATTCTGTCAACCCATCTTATATGAAATCAAAGAAAAATTATCTCTTGTAAGATTACTAAAGAGTACTAATAGGTAGTCATAAATAAAGGAAGGACAACGTCTGCCCAGGTCAACTAGCACAAAGCCTAGAAATAATTATGTGCAAGCCAATCACAAAACAATGTTTGCCAAGTTATCTAGTCAATCATAAAAATTTGTATGCTCTAATGATAAATTCTCATTTAATTTTAAATAATATCTGTTTGCTTTTTATGTTTCTCTTTTGCCTATCGATATATATATCTATCTATCTATCTATATATACAAAAATTTATGTACTTATTTGTTTATTTGTTTCTTTTGTATCATTTATTTTCTATAATTTCATTGTTCTTATTGACACAGTTCATATTGCCTTATTGTTTTTATAATAAACATAATTTTATTTCTTTCTTTATGACCTATAAATCGAAACCGTATTCTTTTCAAATAATATTCAATAACAATAATATAATATTTTCAATTAATATAAATTTTAAATAAAGACAAACAAAAACTCAAAGAAATCACAAATGAATTCTTATTAAATACTATCGTAAGTTTTCAAAGAAGTTAATCTTCTGGCATTGATTTGAAGCAAAGAATTAAGATATGATAAGAATTGATAAATCGCATAGCAAAGAATATCTTTATGATCATGCAGATAATGTTATTTGTAGTAAGTATATCAAACATTCAAAAAGATCTCCTTGTACCAAATGTCAAGGAAGAGATAAGTAGACGCAACACAAAATACAAAGGAAGGCTCAACCAGCATACCAACGACTCATGAGATTGCACCCGTCAAATCTTCCTTACCGAAAAAACATAGTCAATTCAACATCATATCTTAGGATAAGGTTGGTCATAATACAAGAAACTAATAAACTCATAATACATGTAAATATTAGTCAATAAATTTGAACTTGTGGTTCTTAAATAAAACTACTGACAAATGAAAAGAGTTTTTATTATTCGTGTATTATTTAGGATCTGTTTAATTAAAAATTCACTTTATTGACTAAGGGAATATACAATACTAGCTGTGTTCACGTCGTCAAGTTAGTGTGCAATTCTTGTAGTCATTGTTCTTGTGAAAATTATATGGCGGCAATTTATATGAATTTTTTTCTCTTGAATGAGTGAAATAAAATACAATAAAAGAACTTAATATTATAATCGAATGGTAGATTATCATAAGATATATAGATTCCTGCCATCTATCGTTCATAAATGGATTCTATAGCAATGAACTTTTTGTACTTCATATTAACAAAAAATATGAAAAATATATATACATACTTGAGAGTTGTAACAAAGTGGATAGCATATAAACATTCTTCATGAAAAAATACATACACATGCCAACTTTCATGCTGATTGGTCAAATGTTGTTCGAGTGAAAAGACGTTAAACCGTTTTTCTCGTCTTATTTTATATATATAGATTTACGTTAGTGCAGGATTTCAAATTGGGTTACTTGATTCTATAAATTCTTATACTCTAAAGTAAGGTAAGTTAAGTTGTTGGTATCGTATAGTTACTAATCTTTTTATGTAGTTTTTACTGAACCCAGCAATTTCTTCATTCGCTATTATTTAAAGATCCTGGTGAATATCTAACGTAAAGTGGAGCTCCCATAAGTTTTTGTAGGAACATAGATTGAAATTTTTGCAGAATAACAATATTGGATTCTGCTGCTTATCTCCAAAGTTAAATAAAATGGCAGAGATAATTGTAGACTGACAGCAAAATTGGTTCAATTGGAATAATGCAGCTCTCTGGTAGCAAAGCATGAACAACGAAACACAGAGTCTCTATCTTTTGCCCCGCTTTCAGTTACAGAAAGAAAAGAACCAATACTCTTGTACGAAATAAACCCTAAATGTTACTCATATATTTCAGCAATACGATTTTGAATCACAATATACAGTTGGTTTTTAAGTATTTCACGCACAAACATTTCAAAGTCTATGATTTTATTATTTCTAGTATAGATGTTTAGACATTAAAGATTTCTTTTTTTATAAGTATATATTGTGCATACCTCTTCTTACACTCCTATAGGATACAATATATTCAAATAGGTGTCAGTGCAGTGTATTGCTGCATGTGTATCAAGCCTAAATAATAAACCTCACTAAAGCTCACAACAAATTTATCGGCATAAGTAAACAATATCTAAAAGCTTGTTGCAATCAAACCTATCCGTATAACCGATCAGGTTTGATCGCAAATGCATCAGTTAAGAACATGTCTTATGGGGAAATAAGTGAGAAAGAGATAAAAGATGACTTCTATAATATCTTAATATATGCATTTCTAGTGAGTATAAATTCGTATTCGAATTCGAATTCCTTATCGTATCACTCTCAAAGCTTGACAATGTTCTCATATTTAGAGTGCAACAAATACATGCATAAGTGAGCACCATTTAATATGTGTATGTATGTATAATTTCCACAGTAATTAATTATTGTATATAATATGCAAATAACTGACATCTCTTTCTTTTAACCATACAACGAGAATATTCATGGGGTTTTTTTTTTCTATAGTATTTTTATACTCTTCACATAGGGAATAGTATTATAAGTTGATTTAGTCATGTCTGTCTGTGTATTTGTTTGTCTGTATGTATGCAAATTAGTCAATCAGTTTTTGGACAAAAGAGCAGATAAATTTTGCTACTTTTTGTTTAAATCAGCCAAATTGCACCACTATACCACCATACAAACCTAACATCCAAATTTATGATCTTATTAGAAAAACTGTTTTTTTTTTTTTTATCAAACTGTAATTTAGCCACTGAAAGTATTTGACTTATATAGAGAAGCCACTAAAATTTTAAGACCCCCGAAATATCAAGAGTGGTACCTACTTAAATTCATGTTCTTATAAGAAAAAAATTTTTTGTTTTCTGTGCAATCATCTTGAAATTTAGACATATAAAATTCCTTATCCATATTTATCAACCATATGAATTCCAAGATCTAATGATTATTGGGCCGCATAGCTCTCATACAAAAACGGCATTGTCGAATATAAACTCTTTTCTGATTTTATAAACAATAGATTTTGAATCTTTAGAAACCATTTTATTCATAATGACTAATCGGATTACTTTAAAATTTAATTATTGATAACTTCATTTCCATTGATTTGTTATTTTATTCTTTGCAATACGAGTAACAGCAGTTGTTTACATTGTAATGACATCTTTCAATTGTGTTCAATAATTAATTAAAATTTGAAATTTTGAAGAATATAGATAAGTATGTCTAATAATTATAAGTACAATAATAAATAAAGAGTAATGAAATTCAGTGAGGTGAGGTAAAGAGAAGTTGTAGAAAAAGAAGTTTACTTAGTTGGACCTTCCGAAATTCATTGTGCCCTTCAACTACAAATTTTCTTTATTTTTTTTTTGCCAATTTCAATTCCTATTCCAAGGAAAAAAGAAAGTTACCTTAGTACGAGTACAATATATAGTACTAGTAGTAGAGTGGGGGAAGAGTAGAAAACCAAATGAAATCATTACAAATACAGACGTGGCTTATTTGTATGATGCAAAACAATGTTAAAGTGAGTAAGTACATATATACAATATGTACATACACATAGACATATTCCTAAACTTGTATGAGGTTTTTGTTTATTTTAATTTTGTTCTTCTTTTTTTTTTTTTGGTCGCTAGCAATCGATAAATATGACTCTTTGGTAATTCCTTTAGTTTACTTTACTTTATTTTCATTTTCATTTTTGTTTTGTTTTGTTTGGTGTTTGGCGTTTATTTTTTTTTCTATTATTTTTTATAGTTTATTTTCATTTGTTGTTTTGTTTTTGTTTTGCTTTGCATGCAAAGCAATTTGTATAACTAACATTACAATAGCAACAAAGTGTATTTGTGTGAGTATCTGTGAGTTACTGTGTGTGTGGCTGAGTGTGTGTCTGAGTGTGTGTGTGTGTGTGTGAATGTATGTGAAGAAAATGTTACCTTGTTTCACAATTGACTGCCAACAGATTGTGGTCACACAAAGGCGCTTATTGTGAGAGATTCTTCACAGGTACACTTCATATACACTTCACCTACTACATTGTAGATAGATTTGTGTAAATGTATGTGTGAGTGTGAGTGTGAGTGTGTATGTGTACATGTGTGGAATGGATATGTGAATATGTATTATTACAATGATGTAAAAGTTACATGTACAACTAAAAGTGAATAAAGTTGCAAGTTAAATAAAAGATACAATAGAAAATAGACAAATTGACCAAAGTTGAGATGAGGTGAGATTGTGGCAAATTTCAGTAGTAAGTACTCGTACTCGTACAATAATATGACCTTCTTGTTGTTTACATTTACTATATCTTATTTTTGTTGTTGCTGCTGTTGTTGGTGGATTGTTGTTGTTTACCTGTTTTTGTTGTCATACTAGTTGCTAACAACAATAAAAATAAAAAACTACAATGAAAATACTTTGCACAGTTGAACTCAATAAAAATTCAAAGTAATCGAGTAATGTCTACTTCTACTACTCTGTAAATGGAAACGGAAGTGAGCCTTTAAATCCATTCAAAAAATATATAAATATGTACTTATGTAGTAAAATAAGGAAAAATTTAACATTCTACATTCTTCACTCAACATACACTTAACAATATTAGACACGTTTTTGCACTTTAATTTGAAAAACACAAAATGATAAATTCAAAAGTTTCATTCAAGCTCAAGATGAAATACAAAATCCAAATAGAAAGAACTTTAGAGTTTTTTGTCTGATTTAGTAAACGCATTTATTTCTGTATTTCCAATGGAGAAATTCCTTTTAAATCCAAGACAGCAAAAACCTATTGTACAATATTAAAGTCTTATTGAGTATTAGATGAAGAAGTATTTCTTGGCATATATAATAATGGTAAAGACCCCAAATTAAATTGTTGTTTTGTTAATATTCTTTATATACAACAGTCAAAGCGAATACATATTCATACAAGAACAAAGACATAATATATTGTTATTGCACTATATATGTACTCATACACTCATACACACATAGCCCTTAGCTCAATTAGCAAAAAACAGTATATACTATTTGTAGAAACAAATGGTAACAACATTGATATATCACAGAGGTGCGATAATGCAAAACGAATAGATAAGACAAAAGTTTGCTTCACTTTTGACCAGTTAAAATGTATTTTTTATTTTATATATTTATTACTTCTATGCAAAACAGACATCAATGCGTTAGCAATGGCACGCATTAAAAACAGATATCATATTCGCCACTGACCTCAGCAATTCAATGTCATAGCCATCGGATGCAAACAATATGTTTTTAAGCGCAAAGTCAACAACTCATCTTGAGTATGATAAGCTTTCATATGGCAACAATAGTTGCGACAGTGTTTCCAATTTATCAATTTTAAAACACTTGACTACCAATTCCAATTTGGTAGACAAACAATAATAAAGATGGATCCGACTGTGGCTCGATCGATCAATTTTAAAACTGTGAACTAGCAATTCTAATTTGGTAGACAAACTATAAGAAAAATGGACCAGAATCCTAAAGTGTATGTATCTAGGCAAACTCAATAGACTTACTTAAAGCCGCATTGACAACGTGACTGGCTCTCATCCTTTCCTAGTCTAATCTAAGACAAGTGAATTTTATATTTGAATAAAGAAATAAAAAAGAAAAAATCCTGCTCTTATGCTTACCAAGCTCTTAAAATTCTTCAGTTAATATTCAAATCTCATAATTCAAATGGCTTAGTTCACTATTTTTCTTTATAAAGAAAACAAAAAAAAAAAAAACAAAACAAAACAATAAAAAAAAACAAATGCCTTTCTTATGTAAACAAAGAATTGGAAATTTGAACTTTATAGAAAATAAATACAAAATTAATTTAATATTATTCTGATAACAGATTGATCGGACTGTCGGACTGTCTGACTGTGTGACTGCCGGACTGTCGGATAGTCAGAAAATCGGAGAATTCATTAATTTCGTATCACTTCGGCTCAACTGTCCGAAGCTGTATCTGTCAGTTAGATGCAAACGCATACAAGTAAAGCTTCATGTTCGCTTCATACTGGTTACGCTGTTACGCATTTCTCTTAACCAAAAAAAAAAAAAAAAATCTGTTCCCTTGCAATCCACATTAAAGAATAATTCATTTTGATATAAGTTGGCTTGGCGAAAAGTCTATTCGGCTTAGTTGCTGAAACTCAAGAGACAAGTGAATAGTGAGAAATAAAAAAAAAAAAAAAATATGAGATTCGATAAAGAAATTACTGAAATTCTTCTTAGCCAATTTAAGAAATGTCAGTTGCCAAATTCAAGGCAGATTGATATGATGGCTCAAAGGTGCCACTTGACACCAATCCAAGTGAGGAATTGGTTTTATCGTAAGAGGTGTTTTGTAGCCAAAAAGGCAAAGAAGAATTCCGAGCTTTCAAGAAATAGAAGTGCTGTAAGTTAATAACATAAAATATTTAATTATTCATAACCACTGAAAATATTACATATTTAGCTCAGCCCCCGCCCACTTCGTCATGCTGCAGCTTGTCCAACAAATACTTATTGGCACCTGTTTGCAACATGAACCATTCTGTGTTTAATGCCCATCTTAAAACCTACATTACGATCTATTATCTAACTCAGCTTAAATCTCACCTTACCTAGCACATATAAATCTATTAACTTTTTCATAGTTTTAGTTTTTATTTAATATAATCCTAAGATATGTGTTGAAAATTACTTCCGCTGGAGGGAAACATAGACAATTTTCAGCTTTGTTTTATATATATAAAGATAAAAAAAGATTCATCTTTGCTTTCAATTTTCAGTTTATGATTCATGGATTGGTTGAAGCTATAAACAAATATAGTAGTAATAACCCCCCATCGGAAACTTCACACAACTTCCGGACATATATTCCAACTGGATTAGCTCCAACAACATCTGAAGCAGCAGCGACAATTGGATGGACAGATACTACAATTGGTAGAGATCCATCAAGTTCTTTAGCAGCTCCAGTAGAAGAGCCAGCAGTACTGGGTAATGATGACTCCATCTACAATATACCAAACTTACCGGACTTTGAAAGTGAAGAACGTCAATCCACATTCTCTTTCGAAAAATCAATAGGATCCATGATTTTAGATGATAGCTTTACAGCCCCAAACATTTTAAATGCTGATCCGGAATCTAAGCAAGGTACCACCAATAACAACGCAGTCGCCCAAGGATCACCAGGAAATGATAATAACACCGCATCGGAAACTTCACAAAACTTCCAGACATATATTCCAATTGGATTAGCTCCAACAACATCTGAAGCAGCAGCGACAAATGGATGGACAGATACTACAATTGGTACAAATCCATCAAGTTCTTTAGCAGCTCCATTAGAAGAGCCAGCAGTATTGGGTAATGATGACTCTATCTACAATAAACCAAACTTACCGCATTTTGAAAGTGAAGAACGTCAATCAACATTCTCTTTCGAAAAATCAATAGGATCCATGATTTTAGATGATAGCTTTACAGCCCCAAACATTTTAAATGCTGATCCGGGATCTGAGAAAGGTACCACCAATAACAACGCAGTCACCCAAGCATCACCAGGAAATGATAATAACACCGCATCGGAAACTTCACACAACTTCCAGACATATATTCCAATTGGATTAGCTCCAACAACGTCTGAAGCAGCAGCGACAATTGGATGGACAGATAATACAAATGGAAGAGATCCATCAAGTTCTTTAGCAGCTCCACTAGAAGATCCGGTAGTATTGGGAGATGATGACCTTACCAACAATATACCAAATTTACCGGAACTATTCCAAGACAACATCTTTCAGACAGATTTTGAAAGTGAAGAAGGTAAATCAACATTCTCTTCAGAAATCCCAATAGTATCCATGATTTTAGATGATAATCTGGATTCTGAAAGCTTTGCAAACATTTTAAATGCTGATTTGGAATCTGAGGAAGAATACACCAACAGCAATACAGTCGTCCAAGGATCACCCTGAAATGCTGTTTATGGAAGTCAAATTTCTGTAGAGGAGCAAAGTTCTTTATTTGGCCATGCAAACATATCATCATGATGAGCAATCAACATCATGTTTCTGAACAAGGTACAAATAACATTTCCTATGAGGGTCAAGAATTCTACTTCAATATTTAAGCAAGTCGTCTCATCTACTGGACAAATAATGTATAAGGTATTTGTAATATATGGTTTGTTACAATCAGAGTTCTTCCATTACTGAAAGAGATAATATTTTCTTAAAAATCCTAATTCTTGTTTTTGGCTACAATTTTTGAAAAATCTTTAAGGTTCCTTTTTGTTATGAGAATAAGGTAAGAGAAATTTTTAAAATGTTTAAAAAAATATGTATTTTTTCTTGAATCGAAAATAATGTTCTGTTTGGTTTTTAGTCATTATATGAAATAGTACCAACATTTGAAATTTCTATAATTCTACATATAAAATAGTTAAATATTGGCAAAGTTTTCTGTTGAAAAGAAAAGACTTGAGTTTTTGTTTTTTTGCTAAATAGATTTTACGAATATTATATTTTAAACTAAAATAAATTGCTTTAAATAAAAAATAGAAATGATTAACCATTATGTATTACGTGCATCAAAAAGAAATGGCATAAAAATATAGACCGATTTAAAACATTTAAATATTTTTTCATCATTTTTCTTGCTTCACTTATTGAAGTATATTATTATTATTATTCTTGTTGTTTTAAATTAAATTAAATTCAAACTAAAATAGAGTGTCTCAAAAAAATAAATTATCCATTACCCATTACGTATTACGTGTATTGTATTGAAATGGCATAAAAATATATACATTTTAAAATTATTTCAAGTTTCTTTTATCTCTTTTTTCTTGCTTCACTCATTGTCAATTTTTTCTTTTTTCCTAAGGCATCGAATCATAGGAGAAATGAATGTTCTCAAGTT
Source organism: Amiota albilabris (assembly GCA_037040105.1). Lineage (NCBI taxonomy): Eukaryota > Metazoa > Arthropoda > Insecta > Diptera > Drosophilidae > Amiota > Amiota albilabris. The sequence continues at coordinate 31,065 of JBANCV010000358.1, forward strand.
GATATTTGAAAAAGAGAATATACATATGTATGTATGCTTATGCATATATCTATGTATATGAATCACACCAAACTCGAATCCGATTGGCACTAAATTTGCCAGCTTCGGATGACGGAGAAATCACCATATAATGTAAACAAAATTATTAAAGCTTGACAGTTCTCTTGCTTGATCGATTCATGACGCTTATTTATTGTAAAGACAAATGCGCTTGGATGAGGATTGTGTATCGGTTATTAGTTCGATCAATTTGCTGTCGAGTAAAATATTTTGAAGTGTTTGCTAAGGTTTAAAGAAAAAAAATTAATAAGAGCCAAATGAGATTCAGTCCCGAAATAACTAATATTCTTCAAACTTACTTTAATGTACTTCAAAATCCACACGAACTCGATATACCTATATTAGCCGAAATGTGTCGATTGACACCTATTCAAGTGAAGACATGGTTTCGTAATAAGAAAAACCGCCTAAAGCGTAAAGCAGAAACACATAATCAAAGGAAAGCATCTTCGGAATTTGGTAAAAATGCAACACTATGCAAAAATCTTATTGATAAGGTTGGTTTATGTATTTAAAGAATTCTGATACACTGAAAATATTGTATTAAATTTGTTCTTTTCATAAATAATGCATTGTCTAGATAAAAATTTGGATTGTGATTATTCACCATTTATTAAATAATTCCTCATCGGACTCCTCATCGGATTTCTTATCGGACTCCTCATCGGATTTCTTATCGGTCTCCCCATCGGTCTCCTCATCGGACTCCTCATCGGTCTCCCCATCGGTCTCCTCATCGGACTCCTCATCGGACTCCACATCAGACACCTCATCGGACTCCTCATCAGACACCTCATCAGACTCCTCATCGGACTCCTCATCGGACTCCTCGTCGGACTCCTCATCGGACTCTTCATCGGACTCTTCATCGGACTCTTCGTCGGACTCCTCATCGGACTCCTCGTCGGACTCCTCATCGGACTCCTCATCGGACTCCTCTTCGGTCTCCTCAGCGGATTTCTTATCACACTCCTCATCGGACTCCTCATGGGACTCCTCATCGGGCTCCTCATCGGGCTCCTCATCGGACTCCTCATCTGGCTCCTCATCGGACTCCTCATCGGACTACTCATCGGACTCCGCATTGGACTCTTCATCGGACTACTTATCGGACTCCTTACCGGACTCTTCAACAACTGACCTTAATGAGACAGATATGTACCGGGTTCTATATTCTATAAAGCAGCCACCACGCCCAGGAATTGCTTCATTATCTAATGATAAGCCATCATTATTAAACAAAACAGTGCCACCAATAATCATAACAAGAACTAAGATCCCTCTGCAAACACCAAAAGTTAATCAGGGTTCCAAGAAGAACTTAAAGCGCAAATTTGACGATGATAAGACATCAACATCAGCAGCAAAAGTAGCAAGAGCAACCGCAGCAAAAGCCTTAGACGGTGATCGTTATACAGCTGAAAGTGATGATAAACCATCTACATCGGCAGCAGCAATGCAAAAGGAGCGAGAAAAGCGAAACCCTTATCCGGTGATCATTATTGTGATCAATATGAAGATTATCCAGAAATAAGAATAGATTCAGCAGCTCTGTCTAAATTTAACCCATCTATCGATCATTTGTCACCAAATTCATTATCATTACGATTGTAATCATTCTAATTATTAACAGCTGCAGGAATGCTAACAAGAAAAAAGCAGTAGAAGTTCATGTGAAGTCAACATTGACAACAATATATTTGAAGGCCAATATTATTTGCTTTAAGATCAACACACGACAAAAGTTCGTAATCAGTAGACTATATAAGCAATTGCAATGAAAACTGAAAAATGCAAAACTAAATATGAAATTTAAACTAATTTCCTGTTTGCGCAAAAATTAAAATGTTCTCTTTATGTAATTCATTCACAAAAGAAATGTATTCAAAATATGCAAGTAAACAATATATATAAAAATACAAAAATGTAAAGCTTTGTCCATTGAATTTATAAAAAAAGAGAAGAAAACCATATCAGACAAATGCTATAGTTAGAAGAGAGTATGTAACTCCTATGTATAAAGGATCTAATGTGTACCATAACTCGGGTGTAGATCGGAATATGATGATAGGAAAATTTTAGAATTCAATGTGGATTTTAATTTGCAGAGTTTATTTGTGCATTGCAATTGAATTTGAAGCAAGCGAAGCATATATAATAATTAAATTGAGATTACGAACTAAAAAAGCTAAAACTGTTGTTATGTGTGAATCCCATTTATAAGTATTTATTATTTATGGTTAATGCAAGGATTCATTCAAAAGAGTCTGTTAGAATTTGGAAACCTGTGTACTTTTTATACATCAGACATCTCTACATTGGTGGCCACCTACGCAGACGATAGAATATTAAAGTATTCGCACAAAACCCCATCCATCTATGTAGGAGGAAGAAAGAGCAACATGTGATACTGCGAAGAGAACGAACATATGTAAATTTAATATATTGTAAATAGAGAAGACAATCTTTGAACAATTGTTAATGTAGACTGAAATATATGTAAGAAGGATAGAAGAACCAGAAGGAAGGGTATCTTCGACTATCCCGAAGATGTAATACTCTTCACGCATCCCCTAGAAAACTTTTTTTTTTGTATGGGAGCAAGGATCACCAGGAAATGCTGTTTATGGAAGTGAAGTTTCTGCAGAGAAGCAAAGTTCTTTATTTGGCCATTTAAACTTTATTGTTGATGAACAATCAACAACAAACAATAAATACCTTACACGTTAATTAACTTTCTGAACAAACAAGTTTCTTTTATCAGTTTTCTTGCTTCACTTATTGTAAAAGATTATTTTTGTTTTTTCTAATAACTTAATTAAATTAAATAGATTTTGCACCATTATACTTAAAACTAAAATAAATTGCTTTAGAAAAATATAGAAATGATTAACCATTATGTATTACGTGTGTTGTATTGAAATGGAATAAAAATATATACATATTTAAAATATTTCAAGTTTCTTTTATCTCTTTTTTCTTGCTTGACTTATTGTAGAATATTATATTTTTTTTTCCTATGAACTAGTATCGAATCATAGGAGGAATGAATGTATGTATATGAATCACAAAAACTCGAATCCGATTGGCTCTAAAATTGCCAGCTTCGGATTGTGGAGAAATCGCCATATAATGTAAACAATATTATTAAAGCTTGACAGTTCTCTTGCTTGATCAATTCATGAAGCTTATTTATTGTAAAGACAAACGCGCTTGGATGAGGATTGCGTTTCGGTTAGTTTGTTGTCGAGTAAAAGATTTTGAAGTGTTTAAAGGAAAAAATTAATAACAGCCAAATGAGATTCAGTCCAGAAATAACTAATATTCTTCAAAAATACTTTAATGTACTTCAAACTCCACTCGAACTCGATATTCCTATATTAGCCGAAATGTGTCGATTGACACCTATTCAAGTGAAGACATGGTTTCGTAATAAGAAAAGCCGCGAAATCCGTAAAGCGGCAAAACGTAATCAAAGGAAAGCATATTTGGAATTTGATAAATTCGCAACACTATGCAAAATTCTCATTGATAAGGTTGGTTTATGTATTTTAAATATTCTGACACACTAGAAAATATTAAATTTGTTCTTTGTTTTTTCAAAAATAATGCATTGTTTAGTTAAAAGATTGGCTTGTGATTTTTAATCATTTATTTAATAACTCCTCATCGGACTCCTCATCGGAGTCCTCATCGCACTCCTCATTGGACTCCTCTTCGGACTCCTCTTTGGATGCCCTACCGGACTCTTCAACAACTGACCTTCATAAGACTGATATGTACCGTGTTCTATATTCTATAAAGCAGCCACCATGCCCAGGAATGGCTTCATTATCTGATGATACGCCATCATCATCAAACAAGACAGTGCCACCAATAATAATAACAAAAACTAAGCTCCATTTACAAACACCAAATGTTAATCAGGGTTCCAAGAAGAACTTAAAGCGCAAATTTGACGATGATAAGCCATCAACATTAGCAGCAAAAGTAGCAAGAGCAACCACTACAAAAGGAAAAGCTTCAAACGTTGATCGTTATTCTGATGAAGACGATGATGATGATACGCCATCAACTTCAGCAGCAGCCGCAGCAAAGGGAAAAGCAAAAGCCTTAAACGGTGATCGGTATTCTGGTGAATATGATGATATGCCATCAACATCAGCAGTAGCAGCAGCAAGAGCAGCAGCATCAAAAGCAAAAGCACAAGCCTTGATCGGTGATCGCTATTCTGAGGAAGATGATGATATGCCATCAACTTCAGCAGCAGCAGAAAAATCGAAGCTCTTGACCGGTAATCAGTATTCTGATCAATATGAAGATTAACTAGAAACATTGACAACTATATATTTCAAGGCCGAAATTATTTAATTTAAGATCAACACACGACAAAAGTTCGTAATCAGTATACTATATAAACAATTGCAATGAAAACTGAAAAATGAAATACTAAATATGAAATTTAAATTAATTTCCTGTTTGCCCAAAAATTAAAATGTTTTCTTTATGTAATTTATTCATAAAAGAAGTGTACTCAAAATATGCAAGTAAACAATCTATATAAAAATACAAAAATGTAAAGCCTTGTCCATTGAATTTATAAAAAAAGAGAAGAAAACCATGTCAGACAAATGCTATAGTTAGAAAGGAGTATGTAACTCCTATGTATAAAGGATCTAATGTCTGCCGTAACTCAATCAGATGAATTCTATATGGTTCCTTGGGTCACTAGGAAGTATTGCAATACACTATTGTGAGATCATATTAAGCAATAGATAGAATCACATAATACTCTATTTATTTCACCTGTTTTAAATTGAAGATTAATATTCTGGATTATAATTAAACTCATGTCTGTTTTATCAGCTAATTCGTAACCTTTAATATTTGAATGACCCGGGAGCCATAATATTTTAATTTTTGGAGCTGCTTTACTAATAAGGGATCTTATAGTATATGAGTAAATATTATAGTTATTGATGTTGGAAATTGAATCTATTTTATATTACTGATAATGAGTCAGAATATACTATGAAGTTCCTGTTGGCTACTGATTCTGTTTCCGAAGTGTTATCATAGTCAATCAATTTTATTTTGATATGATCTCTCAGTGTTGATGAAATTGTGATTGTTGAATTTCGATTTGTATGTACAATAAATATCGGCATATTTGTAAATTTTGTTGTATGTTCTGAGTGATGTGTTTACCAGGAATATTGGAAGTCTTTGAGGTAGGTAAGTTATGTTTTGTAATTGTCTTTGATTTAGGTTAAATATGAGTGTTTTGTGCATATCTGACAGTAGCTAATCTCTTTTCATTACGATGAACTGGGAAAAAGTATATTGTTTATTGTTAATGGATGTATATCGGAATATTATGATAGGCGAATTTTGGAATTCAATGTAGATTTTAATTTCTTCAGAGTTTATTTGTGCATTGCAATTGAATTTGAAGCAAGCGAAGCATATATAATAATTAAATTGAGATTACGAACTAAAGAAGCAAATCTGTTGTTATGTGTGAATCTTATTTATAAGTATTTATTATTTATGGTTAATGCAAGGATTCCTTCGAAAGATTCTGTTCAAATTTCGATGTTGTTGATGATATTCAGCACATACAGTTATGTTTGCGTTACATTATGTTTAAATGTGAAAATTATAAATGCTAGCAAGAGATATTACAGAATCTTCAAGAGACATTCCAACGTAGAAATAACTGACCTTCCTCATCTCACAAATTGACAAGGTGTTAATGCTTAAAAATAAGCAGAATAGTGGGTTTAACCTAAGCTGCTTGTGACGGTTGGTTATTTTTGTTGAGAGGAAGTGAGAAAAGAGTTGCGGTATTTCGCGAGAGTCGGCCAGCTGCAAGTATTACTTAAAGTTGAACTCTAAACCATCCTTGCCAACTGACCATCTGTAAGTCTGCGATATTGTCGTATTATCATCCATACGCTTAATGTTGTCTCTTTCAAGTTTATTAAAATTCAGATGTACATAATCAATCCAGAAAATCGGGTAAATTTACATTGAAAAACCTTTTGAAGCATTAAATGTTATAAAACAAAAAAAAAAAAAAACAAAAAACACACTAACAATTCACATTGTGAAAAGTCAGTGATACTCATACGTACACATCTAAATTAAATCTTTTTACTTTTTTTTACTGAGAATTACTAAATGAATTATAAATGAATTATAAATAAACGAAGATAAGAAGAAAAATACACAGAAATTGTGTCTATCAACTAAGTTGAAATGATTTTTGTTTATTAGTTTTAATGCTTTTGATTTCCCCAACAATTAAAACAAAAACATTTCTATATATTTGTATTTCGAGTTTGGCTTTTGTAATTTCTTATTTGATTCTGTTTATTGATCATTTGTCTGAAACTTTGTTTACTCTAGAATTTTAGAATTTTTATGACAATTATTGTGTATTGAGTTGTCATAGTAGATGCATTAGGTTGATTTATTACTTTGTTTATCATATCTCATTTTACTTTCATCTTATTTTCCAATCGAAACTGGATACTGATTGTCTTGGCAATGATTAGAATTGCAATCAATTCAGTAGAAAATTGATTTTATAATTGGAATACGTATTTAGTTATTTGGCTAGTATACTATGTTAAGATATTGAAAATCACCTTTGCAATATAGTTACTATAGCAAAACTAAAGCATGTTTCTCTTTGAAATGTTACATTGATGATGATGGAAAAGAAGACTAAACAAATTAAGTGAAAATACTTTTCCACTAGTAGTAAAATTATTTAGATTTAGATTTAGATTTAGATTTACATTTCTTTTGTAAAATTTTATGAAAATTTTCTTGACAAAATTGAAAACAAATCTGTTAAATATTTTAAAAAATAAATGTTGTTGATAGAAGTGAATTTCCCAAGCAAAAATTATTGTAACTTTTATTCTTTCAGGATAAAGCTTAAATGTTGTTTAAAGAACCAAAGGTTAAAAGTTTTTAACAATGACACATTTACAGATACATAAGAAACGAAATAAATTTGGGTAATATTGACTATTTGAAGCTATAAAATGAGGCCAAAACGACGAAAGAGGCATAAGACCATCATCATCAACATCACCCACCATTCATTCAACTCATTCATTCATCTAACAAAAGACGAAGAATTAAAGAAAAGAAATATAATCGTGTTGCCTTCCATGCCTTTTACTATTGTTAACTGGATGTGTGTGTGTATGTGTGTATTGCGTTATGAACTTTTATTGGTATTTCTTTGTTTCCTTTTGCAATCATGTTGCAAAAACGAGTCACGAATTTAGTTTTTAATTTGAACAATGAAAGCATTTCTAGCAATTTCAACTTCAATTCGAGAATCGTTCAAGTGTGCATACATATGTATGCATCAATGTATAAGTGGATGTGTATTTCTGTTGAACAATTTTCAACGATTTTCCATCAGACATCACAATACATACGAATACAATGAATGGTAAGTCAAAATTGTCGAAAATTACCAACGAAAAAGTAACATTTAACATGAACTTTTGAATTTAAAACCAAAAATTACTAGTAATCCCAAAGAAGAAAATAGCCATCCATCAATTCTTGGTCTTGCATTAGTAATGTAAATGTAAAAAAACAAGAAAAAAATGTATTATGACATTAATCTTTTAATGCGTCAGATATTAATAGTAAAATATATTATTTCCAATTGTTTAAAGGAATCCAGATATAAGAGAATATGAATCTCACAGCAAGAAATACTAAAACTATCTTTATCATCTTTATATTGTATTATTCAATACATGGGTCATGTTAATAAACTATTTCAAGATACTGCCACTAAAGTTAAGTCTTAAGTTACAATAACAAATAATTTTGTAATTGAAACTGTCATTCATTAAACAAAAATTAATAGTCTGAAAAAAGTTACACCATTCTAGACTCTTCCATCGACTTAAATAAATATCTCTCATAAGTAAACGGAACCCAAAATATTAGAAAATTACGGTTTCGCTCCTAAAGGGTAAAAAAAAAAAAAAAAAAAAATTTCTAACATTCAATTTTTAACTTTTTTAAAATTTTCATTACATATTGAGATAGCAGCAATATAAATACATACTATGAAAAGATTTTAACTGTTTTAATTACTGTGGATCAAGAGATACAGGAAGTTGACAGACAGAAGGAGAGGCGGAAGGACAGCTTATGCTAAATAATAGGCTTCCGTTGGCACCTTTTGGTTACGGAATCCTACTATATGCACATATATGAAGGGGTTGCAATAAAAAAGAAATAATAAATTCTGTTCTGAATAAAAGAAATCAAAGAATTTGATCAATTTTTCCCAAAAACTGACCTTACCAGACCATAGTGTAAAGATACCTGACTGATATACAATATTTACATATGACTATATACAAAACTAATTATACTTGGAATGAGTGAAGTGTGTTGTGACTTTTTTTTTGGAAGGATTTTTGTGTTTTAGAAAACTTTTTTGTTTTCAATTACACTATTTTACTATTATTTATTGCATTTAAGGTTTTGCTGTCAAAATCAACAAAAGAATCTTGTTTTGAAATGACATAAAATAAAATTGAATAAAAAATTCTAAACGTTGACATTGCATTTCATTGAGTTGTGCACAATTTATTATTTCTTACTGCCGACTATTGTGGGCTATATGTATGTCATGATGTGGTTTCATTTCATTAAATTCAACTAAATTCTTCTTGTTATTTGTCGTCTTCTGTTTTCTATTTGTGTTTTTCCTCAAAAAAGCTACGACACATAAATTGATTTCGATTTGCATACAAGCGGTTAGATTCATTTTGTCCCAACCCGTTCCCATTCCCATTCCCGTTAGCGTTCCTATTCCTATACCGCCCACTCACCAACCTTTAGGAGAGAAAGAGAGCCTTGCAAAAATTAGTGATTGTTTTATTTTTTTCCTTTTTGTTGGCGTTATTTTTAGCAATTTCAATGGTATAGACTTGTACTGTGTTTGGTAACACTGTTAACCTATAAAAGTATAACATGTTAAGATACTTTTATTCAATATATATACATATCTATGTACGATTATAGATATGTAGTAGGCAAAGTATTTTGAGATAAATCTCCTTGTCAATTAGTCAATCAGTCAATCTGTCTGTCAGTTTATTTATCTTTTCGTAACAACATTTAACATTTGTTATTGTTTTTGCTATTAATGAACGGCACTAATAGACGTTACTGTCTAATGCATTTGCATTCTACTATTTCTCAATCTGTCTAAGTTTATCATGGTCTGTCTGTCTGTCTGTGTGTTCGTCAAGCAACCTAGGTAGTAAGTACTACATATATATACTCGTATATATAGAAAACTTGTGTATCTGATGTAACTGTGTGTCTGTGTGTATGTGTGTATGTGTGTGTGGGTGTGTGTGTCTGTGTCTCTATATTTGTACCTTGCTCTGTCCCTGGCTCTGCCACTATTTGTGCGTGTGAATGAGAGTGTGTACATTTCAGTTGAATCATTTCTGTGATTATTTTACCTTAACTTGCAAAATTACTAACTGCAATTTAAGTATTTTACTTTACTTCTCTGTACTTTATTTTACTTTGTGCTTTCCTTTAATTTTTCCCATTTGAAGTTTTCTCTCTTTATTCAAATGATTTTACTTTAACTTTGCATATTTAATCTATTCTTATGTTTCTTCTATATAATTAGGTTAATTGGTTGAACACAAAGCGAATGAGAACTTCACCTTTGGAAATATATTATAAATTTTTTTTTTTTTTTTTTTTATTAAAGAGAGGATTAAAATGTTTTTATGTCTTATAATCTGATCTGAAATCATAAGTTAATAAATTATCTCACCCATTTGGTCACTTAAATATTTTCATCATTGTTTCATGCAGCAACAATAATAAATATTAGACAAGTTTGTTTTACTCACATATACATAAAAAAGAAATTAATTATAATATTTTAAAGTTTTCAACACACTATGACACTAAATAACTCTGATATAAACTCACTTTGTTCTTGTTAACTGAGAAGTTTGTGAGCGAATAACTTTTGATGTCAGTTAAACCAATTGAAATGCAATTGGCTTTTAAAATTCAAAAACATAACACAGATTTAGTTATTATTGTACATATATGTACATATTTATGGCCATGAAATTTAAGAGTGGAATGTGTCTCAGTTAGAAGAGAGACGCATGTTCGCAAGCATCATTTACATTGCCAAGCACAATTTTGATGCTTGAATGCATTTTGTTATTAGTAAAGTGACGAATTGTAGTAAAGTAGACTAACATTTGGTCAAGCATTTTAACAGTTTGTCTGAAATTTATTTCTATCAGCAAAAATTGTTTTTCTCATTTCTGATTTGCTCTTGCAACTTCATTTCCACCTCGTCTTTGCATGCTTTTGTCAAACTGTAGTAGAGTAGTTGAGCCAACATGATATATGATATGCTAAGAGTGCGTCTGGTGTTTCGACTGTGACTTAATGCGCATTTCACACATCGCTTAAAGCTTATTGCAATAGCCTTTTGTGTGTGTCCAAACTCTTGACATCTATGACATTGTACAAAATCATTGAAATTTCTTTGAGGACTCAAATTCTATGCAATGTTGTACACATGTTCTTTTGTTAGCTTTCGATTCTGGGTCAACAATAAATATTCATACCATGGGAAACATTCACATTTCTCTTTCTTTAAATATGATTATTTAGTTTTTTTTATTATATATTTATATTGAGTTATCAAATCAAATTCTCAACTGTGATAACATGAAGTAACTGAAACTTAAGATGCAAATGAAGATATAAATTTTAATCAATACGCAATTTGATACGTACATTTGTAGGGTAACCAGCAGACAGCGTAGTTAGTAATTCATTAATTAGGCTCTCATTGCTTGCAATTCGCAGTAATTTCATATAATCGTCACAGCTTTAAATATCAAATTGACCATGTAATTGAAAGCGTTTGAAATAAGATTTATCATACTAAATACTTGGAACGATTTCGCAGAAATTAATGTAAGCAATGCAAAGGCAAACAAATAGAACCATGATGACAACACAAGGCACTTGTAAATAAGGCAAAGCAATCCAAGTCATGGCTTGGTAGAAATTAACCTTTAAACATTTTACAACAAAACTAAATTATGTAACAAATAACAAACTAACAGTGAAAGAAAATAATAAAATTGACCAATTGTTAATGACCAGTCGAAAGAAGACAATACAATAAAAAGGAACAAAAAAAAAACTTGGCTTCCATCGACACTTACATACCGTTCACCTAATATGTACATTATAAGGAAACAAAATAATATGAGAAGTTTTTTAAAAGATCATTCCGATTTTAACATATACAAATGTGTTCATAAAGAATCCGAAAGTAATAAAATAATCTCTGATCATTCAAATAAATAATCTAAATTGTATAGACAATGTATGAAAGATGATAAGGAGATAAACTAGAATTGAATACAAAGCTTAGTTTCTCAGACAAAGGATGGACTCTTCTGGCATCGCTAATCAGTTTAACTTGATCAAACTTTACCGATTTCTTTCATTAAGCAGTGATATATATAGACTGAAACATAGTAAATATTATCAGTTAAAATGAATTAAACTAAATCCATTTGAATACCAGCAGTTAATATGGTAGAAGACTATGTTATGTGTTATTCAAAGTCCTGCTACAAACATCATGACAAAATGATAATACCTCATTGCACTATATATGTATGTAGTATATAGTATGTGAAAGGTGTAACAAGACAGAAACTGGTAAACTTTTAAACGATTAGTTGGACGACCAAAGCAATGACAATGTCGCAATAGTCACGCCAACCAATGCGACAGTTACTAAGAGAAAGACTAAATTGGAAACGGAAGTAGAGGCCAGACGGAACTGATAAAAAATGAGAAGAGAAATAAGAAAAATTAAGCTAAAAATTTAATTAAACTAAGTGCATTCGAAAATCAATGAGAACATATTTTGTTGCCGACATTGTTGATGTTGTTTGCCTATGGTTCGCAGTGCTGTGCCAGTGCTAACCACTTTGCTACTGCTTAACCTCAAAGCCTTTATGTAAGCTCTTCAAATGCTTATACAAAGTACAAAAAGGGGCCAGCTAGACAGCCAGACAGCCAGCCAGCTAACCCGGACATCCCCGGATAGCCAACTATGAACTGCAATATATGTAAGAAATATATGTTGTATGAAGGACAGACCTCAAAGACCAACAAAGGAGGGTAGTTAGGAACGTAGGTAGGTAATAGTAGGTAACAACATGACAAAGATATATATATATATATATGTATATGTATATGTATATGTATATGTATATGTATATGTATATGTATATGTATATGTATATGTATATGTATAT
>JBANCV010000359.1:0-43513 GCA_037040105.1 Amiota albilabris
ATAAATGCAAAGTTTCATTCCAAACTATTTTGTAGTTTTTTTTCTTTTTGAAAAGTTCGGAAACTTTTGACACACACGCAACATTTTTTTATATTTTATTTAACAATTTTTACAGACTCTAGTCATGAAGTTTGTAAAGTAAATAATGTTTATATACTTTTGATCAGGGCGACGAGACGAGTTGATCTAGCCATGTCCGTCTGTCTGTCTGTATGTATGAAAACTAGTCCCTCAGTTTTTGAGCTAGAGAGCTTAATTGGGGGTACGTTCCGTACAATCCGAAATTCAAATTCATGTTCTTATTAGAAAAACTTTTTTGTTTTTAAGCTATCGAACTGTACTTTGGGCATTATAAATATCTAACTTATATTCATCATAACTGTAAATTTCCAGATCCTAAGATTACTGGTTCATATAACCTCCTAACAAATTCAAATTCAAGTTCCTATTAGAAAAACTTTTTTAGTTTTTATGTTACGAACTGTCTAACCTATATTCATCAAATATGTCAATTTCAAGTTCCTAGGAGTACTGGATCGTATAGGTCCCATAGAAATATTGCGGTCATAATGTTGAAACTCAGTATGTATACTGACTTTACCATAAACATAAGTCAAATCAATATTGTAATATTTCTGTGTACTCAATCGCAAGATCGTAGGCAAAAACATTTTCTAGGGCGTGCGTGAAGTGTATTACAGCTTCGGCATAGTCCAAGATACCCTACTTTCTGGTTTCGTTAATTGTCATTTCTAATTTCTTTTAGAAACATTTGATACTCGAACCATAGCTGAAGCTGAAGATAATATTCAAAAAAACTACGATATACTATTGTACCATCAGCAATAAGAATCCTCAGAAAATTAAAATAACAAATGTGCTTCGTTGACCTTTTGTAACATTTTTTAAGAAGCTTATATACACATTCTAACAACATCATCAGTGTATAGTTTGAACTATCGATTTATATCGTGACTTTGCTTTCTAGTGATGCATAAGTTCAACGGTCATTTCCTTATATTAGTTGCAATACTGCAAAATCACAGAACTCTACCGAAATTTCTAACAATCTCTATTCTCTGGGATCAGCCAACCATATTCACTCTGCGTGGGGGGTTCAAAATTGAATTTTAATTTATCTTATGTCTAAAACAAAATTTTTCTTAGTTTTATCCGACCTTAGGCCCGTACCTTTGAATAAATTGGTGGGATCATAGAGCTGAGGTTCTTAACGATACCAAATAAAAAGAGAACCACTCTCATTTTTAATAATGCACTTTAAAACTGTCAAATTTTGAAGCTCCTAAAGTCGTTAGAGATATTCAAAGGAGTTCTAATTACCGCGTTCCGTGCATTTCCCGCATGAGATGCTGTCAAACAGTGACCACTTAGTAGACTTATTACTATTCTCATCTGGTATTTTTGTGTTACCAAACATTAAAATGTACATATTTAATTTTAGGAAGATATTAAAATTGAAATATGTACTATAAATAAAAAATTTTTAATAAATTACCAAAAAGTTATTGGTCTCTCTTATATTTGCAGTCTATTAAATTTTGTTACAAACGACAAACTTTTGTTGATAAATCAGTTTTTTACCATCCATTAAACTTGTACATCTTCAATTCTTTCATTCGTTAGGACTTACTTCAAATTTTTCTCCAAATGCACTTTTCAAGACATAGAATCCCATCTTTGTTATTATAAATTGATCTATGATACGATTATTTTTGTTCATCATAAGTATATTATAATGCTTCATAATTCGCCTATTTGGAGGGGGATTTACAACGCCAGTTCTTTTTTTCGATGTCTGTGTTGAAGCATTCGCCGTGATGCGTTTTTGCAGTTGAAAAGTGTATTCTAGATGGGTATGATTTTCAAAGAATTTCTGAAATCGTATAAAGGATTCCGTTTTCTTATCAGAAAGAAGGGAAGCGGACTTATCATCTTCATTAATGTATTGTTCCAACTCTGTTGGTTCCTGCTTCTGTTCTTCTGTGCTCGTCATGCTAAATTCGTCCCCGTTCTCATGATCGCCTGTATTTGTTGCTTTATCAACCATTAATGGTGGTGGTCCTTTGCAAGTAAGTTGAGCCATTTTTAATTTAGAAGAGTTAAAGAGGAAATTTTCGTAATTTTTTTTTTTTTTTTTTTTACAAAGAAAATTTTGTACGGAAAGGCAAATTTTGAGAGAACTTGGAAATCCAAATATTTATGTCTATAATATTTTTCAAGGGTTACTTTATTAAATTTAAAATTTTTAACAATATTAGTTGGTTCCATTGACAGATTAGAAATTTTTTAATATTCCATATATGTAATTGCACAATATTACAGCGAAATAATCGATTTTGATCGGTTGTTTCGATGGAAAATATACGTCATAATGCATGTGTCCCAAGAAAACCGTAGCCATCTCCTTTCTGGTCGACTTAATTGTCTGCGCCTTCCACGGATATGGCTCACGATCTTGAAATTCATATGTTTAATATTTTATGGTCACTAAGGTGCAGAGTCCAAAAAAATTTTACCGAGCTCTAAATAAATTACATTATTATCTTTTTTCTATTCCCAACACCAGAAAGAAGGTCAAATTCGACTATGCTGAAGCTGTAAGCTCTTCACGCATCCCATAGAAAAGTTTTATAGTATAGTGGTTTAGGGTAGAGTCAGTATGCATACTGCGATTCAACATTGAGACTGCAATATTTGTAAGGGAGCTATGCGATCCAGAAGTTCTACGATCTGGAAATTTACATGATTAAGGAATATGTCTCAGACATTTATAGAGTCATAACTGACTCTTTGTGGCAGAAATTGGAAGCTCGCAGCTGGACTTTTTTTTTTTGAAAGATGAAGTTTATGCCAACAATTCCCAAATAATTGATCACTTGAAATACAACATTCGCTCCGAAATTATCCAAACTGACCAGGTAACAATAGAATAAGTGCTTGAAAATTGGTGTTCCAGGGTGGCCTACTGCCGAGGCAGCGGTCAACATTTGAATGCAATCATTTTTTGTAGTTAATCGGAATAAAGCGAGATTCGTTGGAAAAAAATTAACATTTAATAATGAATGTTGATCGATCTTCATATAGTGAATGAATTAGTGATATAAGTTATAATATAATTACCCATTTGTTCTTATGTTGGACCTGTAAAATAATTTTTACGTTATGATGTTTTTAAGTTTGATGGTAGTCGCTTCATAATGAAAGAGTTCATAACTTTAAACTATTGAAGTATTTCTCATTGAACCAAATATTTTTTAAATCGAAATTTGTGTTTGCCCTCAAACAACAACAACGTCAATGTTCCACTGAAAATATCAAGAATCCAATTACAATTTCATTGGATTTTGTTGTTTGAAACCGTATAAACTTTTTAACTGCAGTTTCCAAAAGTGAAAACTGAGAACGCGTTGTTTCATGAGCGAACTGTTTAGTCGTTTATCCAGAACTAAAAAATCCAGTAATCGGTAGGTCTTAGCATATTAAAAAAAAAAAAAGAAAAATTCACAGTCAAAGTAAAATAGAATCAAATTCGTTCATCTTACTTCCATGGAATCTCTTGCAGTTTAAGTTTATTAATACCATACACATGGATGTGAAGAGTATAATGAAAGATTTTAATGAAATATGTTATGTCGGCAACGTTAGAGGTTGAATGTAAATTAAATTAAAGAAAGAACGAAAAAATAAATATACATAAAAAGAAAAGAGAATGATTGGACAAATGTACGCACGAACGGACGGACGGATCGGAGTTGGTTGGAGCAGGCAGAACTTATTAGTGATATTTAAATTAGAAGTACAAGGAAGCAACATACTAAGACGACGAAGTGATGCCATCGGAAATGCCTACAATAAAGAAGTTTTATTGTTTTGCATGGGCATGCAGTCGCAATTTCTCAACAACACCAATGATATTTAATATCAGCAGACAGATGGTGATAAACAAACGCGATCCAAGTAATAATAAAATGAGAAAATTTAATAACCAACCAACGGCGGATGCATTTAAATGAAGTATAAGTTCATTGATTCGAAGGCGACAATTTGAATTGAAATTAAGCGAAACTTTGTATGACTATTCAGTTTTATTAATAATATTTTGTTTTCTTTTCTTTTTTTAAATTACACAGGGCATTAAACAACAAGCATATTCATTGCATCAACAAGCGCGCCATTATAAGGATCTCAGTGTACTGGCCAAGGAAGAGTCATTTCGTAATGCAAGCACAGTTTATCCAGTGACAAATCCAAATGATTTCTATCGTTTACATGCATATTTCTCTAAGGTAAGTAGTCATAAGCATAATCGATATATGTAGTAATGGATTTCATTCTTTTGTTGACAGTATCACTTGGAACGTGTACAACAGAGTGGCTATGAACTGGAACAAAAATCGTATCGCATTGCGAATGGCACAATCTCAAATAAAATACTCGAAATAAACTGGCCTCTGGGCGTACCATTAGCGAGTGCACCAGAAACACGTCATGATATACTCACTTGGCATTTGCTAAATCGTACTCATATATTCCTACCAAATGCTGCACATATTGTTGCTCCATTGAGTCGCATTGATGCTTTAGATTTTCAGCAAGTCCTTGCGATTGTTTTACAATATGCAGCTCATAAATATCCGCAATTAGAATTTAGTGATTTACATACAGTTTACCGTAAATTTGATCCAACACGTGGTATGGATTATCAATTGCATTTGAATTTTAATGAGCGTAGTACTGTTGGGCGTCTTGCTTTCGGAAACGGACGGACGCTTATTAAAAGTTTTGAAGTTGTCAAGCCATTGGGACGAGTTGAGGTTGTACCATCGCCATATGTAACGGAGAGTACACGGATAGCCATACTTGTGCCAACATTTGAACATCAATTAGACGAGGCTCTGCAATTTATAGAACACTACGAGAATATTTGCATGCGTAATCAGGATAATACTTTTCTTTTAATGGTGAGCTTAGTAAAAATAAAGAAAATTTATAACAAGACCAAAAAATACATAACATAGTGAGTTTTGGGCAAGTGTTGACATATTTGAGATAATCAAAAATAATGTATAACACTTATAGTAGTAAATTTATTTGTTATACTAAAAACTACATGTTAGACAGAGACAGTTTTGTTTTTGTGAGTCCTTCAAAAAATGTTCAATATCAATAATCAGTAGGATTCATTTTGGACGGAATATCTTGATGGATATACAGTAAAGCTATACCATTTAATCGATCTTCTGACCTTCTGCTCCGAAGATATATTTTTAGTTGACGTAATGTAGAGAAAGATCATTTGGCAGTGCCAGTTGTAACTTTAAATGAATACAATAATTCGTCAGAGTCCTAATATTTAGCAGGTCCGTTGCTCTTTTGTATGCATCTGCTGGAGATTACGGAATATTATGCATTATTTGTTGCCAAATCTTCAATTCTCCCTTCAAGGCTAAAAAATAAAAAAATAAGGTAAAAAAACATTGTATACAAAGAATGGTACATCCATCACTGACGTTCTGACAAAATTTTATGACCAACGGACAATTAGAAGCCGACTTATTGCTTTACATAAGTAACATTGTGTTTATAGCATCGGTCGAAAAATGAAATTGGAACAAAGGGCGAATATTAAGTTCTGTTTTAAACTTGGAAAAACTTTTACTGAGACTTTTAAATTAATGAAACAAGTGTAAGGTAAAAATTGTTAAGCCCGTGTCAGAGTCCATGAGTGGCTTAAATGATTCAAAGAACGACCTTCTTCAATGACGGCGAACATCCCGGTCAGAAAAGTTTCGTGATTATACCAAGTAACATTAAAATTTTGCGTGAATTTATACAAAAGAGCCAAAATATTCTCTTAATCGCATTTTGACAAAAAATTAGGAGTCAGCAAGGTTTGTGCTCGCTTTGTTCCACACAAATTAACTGATGATCAAAAATTGCTCATCGTTCCAGACTTATAACAGATTTTTGTTTTTACCAAAACACACATTTTTAACGTCAACCACTGACCGTATGCTCTTGATTTGATTTCTACCTCTTCGGACACCTACATTTGGCGCTAATAAAAAACCGCTATGCCGATATTGAGACTATACAAATGGCGTCGACGGAGATTCTGAAGGACAGAACGGTTTAAAAATTCATTCGACATGCTAATAGATCGTACAAAATGTTGTATCGATGCGTAAGGAGACTATTTTAAATAAAAAGATGTTTTTTGAAAAAAAAAAAAGAAGCAAAAATTGTGTTGCTTTTGAGAAAGACTTATTTACTTTGCGACAGTCCTTGTACATATACATACATATTATATCTGTTATGGGACAACAATTTTTATAACTGTCAAATTCTTTGCAACTGTATGGTAGGAAATTTGAATGAAATTTCATATATCAAATAATGTGTATTAAAAGTCAGTAATAATCTTCGATTGAGTCTGAATATTGGATCTATGTGTTTGACGGTCTGTAATTCTGCAAACTGAGTTTTTCCTATTCCCATTTCCCTTTTTGTAAAATTCCAGGAAAATATGGCAAGATGTTTAAAAAGTCAAAGCGGCTAGTCTGACACATCATTATATTTTTCACGCAGTGAATAGTACTATAGGTTTGTAAGAGATAGAAGGAGGCATCGGAGACCCCATCAATTCTTGATCAGATCAACGAGACAATTTGATTAAGCTATTGTATTTATGTATGTCCATCTGAATGTATGCAAGCTAGCCCTTCAGTTTTTGAGCTAGAGAGCTGAAATTTCGCAAGAAATTTTTGTTTTTACTATATGCTGTACATATATTGGAATCAAGCGAATTGGACCTCTGTGGAGCCATGCAAGCCGAAATTAAAATTCATGTTCTTATTAGAAATTTTTTTTATACAATATTTTTCACGTAGACATGCCCGGTCCGTCTGTATGTATGCGAATTAGTCTTTTAGTTTTTGAGTTAGAGAGCTGAGAGCAAAGCCATACAGAGTACATTTGTCCGAACCAGCCGTATCGGACCACCAGGAGGGGTATATTTTTATTAAAAAATAATTGCGCGTGTGCCATCTTACACGTTATAGATTTGAAACTTCTTAAAAACAGAGAGAGAGAGATAATTTTAAAACAAATACAACATTTGCATTAGACATGAGCAAAGGAACATTCATATTGCTCACTTTGGTATATATGTGGGTTTCTTTATAGAGGCAATAGAAATGCACATTCTGTGAAAATTTGAAGACTCGACCTAGTGTACTTCATGAGATTCAGAAGTCGAAAAACGTTACATTTTGTATTTTTTTACTCAAATTTTTGCCCAACGCCACTAAAGAAGTTTCACCTCAAACACTGTTTTGTTTTCAATCTGAAATTTAGGCATAATAGGTTTCTGATCCATATTTACCAACAATGTAAATTTCAAGATCCTAGGATTACCGGATCGCATAGCCCCCATACAAAAAACGTTTTCTCGGTGACACGTGAAGAGTATTACATCTTCGGCATAGTCGAAGATACCCTTCTTTATGGCTTTTATATGTTTTCAGTGATTCTGAAACAAACTTTCTCAACTTCACATCATTTGTACTCACTTCTTGTCCACCAAATAGTTATTTTCAAAAAAAAAATATTAAAACCTGTCTAGTATATTTTACGCCAGTAATTATGAAATGTGATGAAGGTTCCACAGTAGAGAAAAGCTTTGATTTTTAAAATTTACTTTGATTTTATAGCAGATTTTAAACAAGTTTTTCTCCAAACGGGTCTTTTAGTTAAGAAGCAAAACACATGCGATTGCATTGTGGTAGGAAAAATGTTTAATATGTAATTTTGGTATTTTAGAGTTTTACTCAAAAATGGGCTATTCATGATAATAGGAGTGCAACGAAAATTCCCTGCAGCTTTTGCGTCCTATTAAAAAATCCAACAAGAGCTGAGCCTTTCCATAAGTGCTGTGACCAATTGTAGACGTTTATTGGAGAACAAATTATTTTCAAGAAGACCGCGGAATGTGCCATTAATGACAAAAAAGCATCTAGAAGCACACCTACAGTATGTCAAAACTCATGTCGTCTGGTTAGCAGAACAATGGCTCAATGTATTGTATTATGGAATAACGAAAGTAAAATCGTTCTGTTTGGTGCAGTATGTTCGAGATAATATATCAGAGGTCCTCCAAAAACTGAATACTAGTAGTAGTATATATACTGAATATAAACGCCAATACACCTGTGAGTCATGCTTGTGCTAAAGTTATGGTATGTGGAAATTTTTCATACAGCGGAGTTGGCCCTATTCACCAAACAATAGGAAAGATGAACCAGCGAATCTATGTAGAAGTATTATTCTAATGACCCGAAACACACTCGTAAGTCTGCAAAAGAATGTTTTCCCGCCAATAGAGTTGAGGTCATGATGAGGCCTGCTCAGCCGCCCCACCTTAACCCCATTTAAAATCTATGGGCAGATGTGAAAAAAGGGATGTCGGAGCGCAGACCGTCAAATGGATAAATGTTGTGGATCGTGTTACAAGAAGAATAGCAAAGTATCCCATTAAAGCGATTTCAGGAGCTTGTGAAGATGTGTGTCAATAATCGAAAATAGAGTGTTTTCAACAAATTATTAAAAAAAATTAATTATTTCCTAAATAACTATTAATTTCTTAATTTCCCATCATCATTTGACTGTCAATTTATAAAAGGAAGGCTATAGTTTTATACAATACATATTTATCAGAAATAGAAAGATTTAATTTGAAAAGAATTTTTTATAATATTGTATAAGCATGTACAATAATATTAATCAATAAGCGAACTTAAATAATGCCAAGTGACTAATAATTTTTCTCTTTTATCAATCTAGATATTTCTCTATCGTACCGATTCACCAAGTAAAGGTGAAACTGATCCCTTTAAGGCTATTAAAACTTTAGCTCTTGACTTATCATCTAAATACAAGACAGATGGTTCGCGTATTGCTTGGGTTTCCATACGTCTTCCAGAGCAATTGAGTATTATGTCATTTTCTTCATCATTTCCATCAGCACCATCATCATCATCTGCGGCGCACATTATGTTAAATACAATCTATGGTGACCATGAAATACTCAGCATTGCTGTTGCTGATTTAGCTTTGCCAAAAATTGGCCTCGAATCACTCGTATTGATGGCCTCAACTGATATGTCCTTTAAGACAGATTTCCTTAATCGTGTACGAATGAATACCATTCAAGGCTTTCAGGTGTATGCACCCATTGGCTTTCAAATGTATCCCTGTAAATGGGCGTATTTCTGCAAGGAATGCGATAATTGTGATGTCAGTCAGAGTAGTGGTTACTTTGATAAATATAATTACGATGTGATATCATTTTATAGTCGGGATTATGTTCAAGGTAAATACACATCAATAAAATACACACAATACAATTAAATTTAATTTAAAAAATAAATTATATAATTTGTCGCCTTTTTTTCCAGCCCGCAAATTATTGGATTCACACAACTTGCCCATCATTCGTAGTGATAGTGAAATTGAAATGCTGATGACAGCGTCACGTGCTAATCAAACGATAAATAATATATTGGATATGTTTGTTGCTGCCCAGCATTCAGTCCACATATTACGTGGTGTTGAACCCAATTTACGTTTTGGCAACGCCATACGAAATTATGTCAAGCAACATGAACAATCAAAGTCATCACCAGGATTACCACAATGTCCAGCGAAAAGGTTAGTGAATGATGAAGATGTTGCTGATAAGATGCCTCAACGCTATGATGCAATTGCTAATGATTACAAGTCCGATCATCGAGAGAGTTTAGTTTTAAGTCAAAAATGCATACATTTAGCTTCTAGGAAACAAATTGGGGATGCCATTATACGTTATGAGGATAAAAGTATTTTATACAAATAACGAGTCCATTCATTACATAGGCCAGCATTGAAATAACTTTTTGAATGTTGTTATATAGTGTCAATTCATCTAGACTTTAGAACATCCAGATTCCATATCTGATCTTCGTTTTGCTATTATCACGTCACATTAGGTTTTATTCACATTAGAAAATTGAATTGAATTGGTATAAAAACTAAATTTTCACTGTCAATTAGAACAAGAAGAAGCATATACATCAAGAAAACAAAAACTCAATTATATTTTCTAATGCATTTGAAATTCTTATGTATGGGTAAAAAAAAATAACATTGCAACTTTTATGAAGAGTATAAAAAGTGAAAAAAGAAAAAAAAAACATTTCTTCCTCAATAAGTTCCGAGGCTGACACGAGTTAAAAAAATAGACCCTCTAAATTAGAATCATATGATCTTTGTAATATCCGTATGTCCATCCAAACAGTAGTTCACAAGTTAAAGTTTATTTCATGATTGAAAACAAACAATATGCAGGTTTTTTTTTAAATAAAAACACTGTTAGCCCTGGAACTTATTGAATGATACCAAAACTTATGTTAGGAAGTCATTTTACCTTTTTTTTTTTTTACTTTATACGAACTTTTGATGTGTTTGATAAAATTTTTTAGTCTATTTAAAAAAAATTTAATTGCATTTTTCAATTGATTGTGAAAATATCGTTTTTGATAACTTTTCTAACGAAGGTCATATTTTGAATATGGAAGTTCTAATTTATAGATTCTATCTGAAAACAATCAAAAAACTTAAAAAATAACAAAAATAGGCAAAAAAGGAAATAATCCAAGTGACTTCTTAACTTGTGAGCCTTTGTAAGGTAACAGCAAAAGACACTTCCTGAATATCCTTAAATTTTTCCAATTATTACCATGTGTTTAAAAATGTCAAATCAATAAGAATTAATTACAACCGGGTCCAGTCATGATCGGGCTAGTGAAAGTTATAAATTTAAAGTTTATCACGTTATACATTCACAGGCAGACCAAATACCCTTCAAATAAGTTTTGCCCTACGCAAACGCATACACATACACATCGAATAAAAATATTAACACATTTCTTAATCAATTGGTATTGATACAGCGGAAATTTTTCAATGAAAATTTGTGAGACCTTAGTTTAGTCCCAATCCATGAAAAAATATGAATTTTTTTTTTTTTTTTTTTTTTTTTTTTTGTATTCTTAATATCAGTAACTAAATCTAATTGATATAATTTAATTACTCTGCAATACCGTCAATAGACATGAGCAATTTACGTTGCAGAACTCGCAATACTACAATCCAAATGAATTTAAGAACTGCAGAACAACGTGATGAACGAAATGAGAAAAACAATGAGATTGCGATGCATTGAAAAAATCAGTTCAAATAAACGTTCCACTGTTAAATCGGTAGCAAAAGCATGCTTACGACACTCTCATCATGATATAAGTTGTGACCCGATGGAACTGGCAACTGAAAAATCTGCATTAATTTTCTACAGATTTTTATTTGTTAATTTACAAGATTCAAAATGAAATTTGCTGGAAAAATGATAATTTACAAATCGGTGGATTCAGATGATGTCGTCAACTATCCAACCGAATTTTTAAACTTACTGGACTTGCCCGAATTGCCACCTCACAGGAACCAATCGGAACCAACCACGTCTTTGTAATGCCACCCCACGAATCCCAATGATTCCGACCGACATGACATTTGACTTTAAAATAGTATTCGTAATGACAGTCATTAAAAGCTTGCGGCATTAACCTGGAAATTCCATGCTCTTGCATTGCCAATTGTATGTCGCTTGTGTTCGTGTCGGAAAGCCATCATCTTTGTTCGTTTACGCATAAATAAATTATAATAAAAGAACTATTACAGGATATTAGTATCCAGTATCCAGTAAATATATCAAAAAAGAAAATTCAATTGGCATGAGCTGCTTATCACATTTCTCGCATTTGTAAATAGTAATGTTTGGGCACAAGCTCACAAGGATAGCAATCATTATAAATAAATTCATGGCCCAGACCAACATAGAGAACATTGACAATCACTTTGCCTCTTGATATACGCGCTACTTTGGTTACCCAAGATGTTGGTGTTTCAGTTCTATCTCATCAGACTCTCTATCATAAACTTCCGGATAATCTAGAAAAGTTTTTAGCGTTACTTTTTTGAGAATTTTCTAAAAACACACGCGTTCACCATGCAAATGTGAAATGCATTTGTAATCAGTTGCCAAGACCACATATTACTGTGCACTCGTATTCTGTAATTGTTCCTTGCGTTGTAAAATATATCAACGGCTCCCATCCGTTCATTATAATCTTTCAAAGTCTTCGGCATGTTGAAAGTTTTGAACTTCTGGACTTTTCTATCCAATATTTAATAAATCTATTGTACAATATCTACACAGCTCTTATTATCTCCATCGTTGTAATCAGCTTAAGTAGTATATCAACTCTTCTAATTCTTCTTGTTTTAAATATTTTCTAGTCAATACATACATATTTGATACGCAAATAATAATGCAACGAAAAGTTTCACCTAGCGAACGTGGAATGTAATGTAAATTTTATTAAGACCAATTTCTTATGTCAAATTAAGTTTCTCCAAATTTTTTTTTTCTTTTTTAAAATTTTGCATGAAACTTTTCAAACAGAATCTCTTGAGGCTTTCTTTGGTTTCTTAGTTTCAAGCAAATTGTACGTGATATTATCAGACAATTAAATTTTTGATAAATATTTTGTCAACTCCAAGTTAGTTGCTTACTTAATTGTAGAATGAATAAAACCATTCAATGGCCTCATATTATATTCATACATTATCAGGTAATAAAGTAAGCAATGAATGTGATAGAAAATCGGTTCATTAAAAAGTTTCGCTCTTCTTTGAAGATAAAATTCGTATCCTATGTTATAATGCTTTAAAAACGAAAATTATTATTCAGTTTGAAAGAAATATTACGATTCCTTAAAATCGGATTTGCGTTTTTTAAAACACATGGTATATGTATATGGATTAACAGATTTAATCACTTTCCATTTTCATACATACAAAAATGGCCCCAACAATTAGTAGCATATTTTTTGTTTTGTATTATTTATTTTACATATATAGTATATATGATACATATTTTCCATATATCATAATCGTACGTGTATATTAATTAAGTCATGCCTAAATCTTGCAAAAAAAAAAAAAAAAAAAAAAACTTGTAATTCTTAAATTTCTATACAAAAATGACTCTAAAGCCAAGCTTGGCTTAGCCAATTGAAGTCAAAGCAAATTCCTATACTATAATGACAATGAATGACAATGAAAATGATGTTTATGACTAAAAAAAGAGATCTTATATTAAATAGTTCCGTATTTAGTGTTTTAAGTAAGAAAATGCGCTCAATTCTATAAAATTTGATTTTGGTTTATTGTGATCAAATCATAATGTTGCCAGTATCGGTTGCCAGTCTAATACTAATACTTTTGTGTAATTTTTTTTTTTTTTTTTTATATTTAATTTTATTTTATTTTAAATATATATAATTTTTTTAAGTGTAAAAATAGGAAATACATATGTAGGTAATTCTATTTTCTTTAAATATGTGGCTGTTATAAGAAAAACCAACAAACGAACCCAACAAAATAAATTATTGTATTGTATATTATACAAATACTAAGTATAGTATAGTATATAGTTTTATAACATAACCTCAAATAATTGCCGCATAAAACTTGTCAGAACTCAATATTCATACTCTTAATAGGTAAAATCATCATATGGTTGCTTCAATATAAAAATAATATATGATATGATATAAACATACTAGTTATTAATAGATGTACGACAATGTTCCAATTAGTTATATGAAAAACATATACATATGCATATATAAGTACACACCGCTTACTTGCTGCAAGACTGTTCTATTTCAAAAAAAAAAAAAAAACAAACATAATCTTTGAGTTAATGATGCAGAATTATACGTTATATCATGTTTTCAATT
The DNA here is from genome assembly GCA_037040105.1 of Amiota albilabris. Taxonomy (NCBI): domain Eukaryota; kingdom Metazoa; phylum Arthropoda; class Insecta; order Diptera; family Drosophilidae; genus Amiota; species Amiota albilabris. The sequence goes on from JBANCV010000359.1 coordinate 13,920, forward strand.
ATATATAAATTTCATGTTAATAACTTACATACTCTATGCGTGAGAAGAGAATATTTCTTCTATAATTTGCCACTTTGAAAGTAAATTGAAAACTTTAAATGCCGAATTTTGAGTTATGACAGACTTGCAGTAAGTAAGCGATATATTATATATACATACATACTCACGCACACTCATGCAAAATATACACAGACACACACACACACACATGCATACACACTCTACTACCTCTCTATCTGCCTTAGGCAAAGTTGCACATTAAACGCAAAAATTCTTTATATTGTACACATTATAATACTATTTACTATATACTATGATTCATAATGTTGTATTTTTATTTATCCAAATAAGATTATAAATATTTTAATTACATACATACAATATAAAAATGCATACATACATATGTAAAAAGAACTTTGAAGAAATTTACCTCTTATTAAGTTTAAGCAAATACAAACCTAATGGTGTTTATTTTTGAGATAAAAAATACAGAATTTATTTGACATGACATGGCTTGTGGCGCTCTCTATTCATAATCATTCTACTACTGTTTACCATATACTTAAAAATTAGAATTTGAACTGTAAATTCACATAAAATAATTGATCTGATATTTTATCTACAGAATATATTATTTTGAAGAGAAAATACATAATTCCTAATTAACTAATATGAAACGAGGATAGTAGTCCTAGAAGTACTCTAGACTTAACTTATACAAAACATATTTATGTATATTTTATTCTGAAAATGCAAAATCCAGAAGTCCGTCGTGGAACCACAAGTGACTCATGTGGGCAATTTGCTTCTGATTAATTAATATGGTTTAAAACTATAAATTATGATGAAGTTGAATTACTTAGTTGGTTACTACAGGAATTGAACGATTCCGAATTGTTATTTTTGATAGGAATATTACAATGGGTGGTTAGCTTCAAATTAAGCATAAAACCATTTACATATCATTCGAAACTATTGGTGCAGTCTATCATATAAATATTTATATAGTACAACAATTATGGGATTGCTTGATTCAAGAATTATGCAATTGATCAATCAAACGACTCCGATTCTCTTATTCTCATAACAATGGTTATTCACACCGTGATAAAGCTTTATGAGTTGGAAACTCCTCATAATCATCCGACACAATTACCAGATTAACACTTTCCACAATTTAAGCAATCAACATGAAAAGTATCTTATAGGACTTTATCTTCTCTCGTTAGCCAAGTTTCCACAGTAAAAGGATAAACTCACCAAAAATCAATTGATCTATCTGTTCTCAGTTTCCCCATTACATGACCTGGAAAAAAGGATAAAGAGTTTAGAAACATTAAAGATGTAGACAAGATTATTCACTATTATTCACTATAAACGGTTCTCACTACAAACAAGATATCGATAAAAACATTATGTAGACTACGTACAAAGATACAGTGTCCGACAAAACTAAAGCACAATGAATTTGTAAAATAGGTCATATACTTTTTTCTTTTCCATTTATTTAATTTTTCACATTGGTTGTTCTATTTGTAAACAAATTTAAGTTCATATTTAATTTTAAATAAAAATATTAATCCAAATATAACAATATACTTGGAACCGGCGCAACAAAACTAAAACACGAAATCATATATAAGAGACATGACATACATACTATTTTAATACTCTTCTCGAAGTGAATAGTGTTATAAGTTTGTCAGGAAGCTTACAATGCCCAGAAGGAGACATCGGAGACCCCATAAATTAAATATATTGTCGACAATGCGACGAGACGAGTTGATCTAGCCAATACGAATTTTAGTTCTATTATTTATCAAAAAAAAAAAAAAAATTATAGGTTTTTTTTTTCGTATTTTGTTTAATTTTACTTTTTTTATTTCACTTTATAATTTTACACTTAAACTTTAGTTCTTCATTTATCTTATTACAATTCATGATTAGATTATTTAGTGGTTTTTAATTTTAAATTTACACAACAGTTGACATTAGGGTTTTAGTATGATTTTTATTAATTTCTACATAAGTATTATTTGTTATTTGTTTGGTGTCCACCATGCGACAGGTTTGCTAGGCTTCAAAACTGGGACTAATACTTTTCGCTTCTTTCAGTTTGATAGAACCCTCGGCTAGAGATTTATTAATTGCCGTTACTTCTTTATTAATCCCATGTCACCTTTTTATTGGTGCATTATTGTGGCGTGATATTTTCTTGTTTCACTTTTATTATTCTACGTTACTTCATTTTTGCTTTACCGTTTATACCTAATCTTTATTCTTAATTATTCCTAATACAATTTTTTATCTTAGGTGTGAATGATCTGTGAATATGATACTGTATGTATGCAAACTAGTCCCCTAGGTCTTTAGCTAGAAAGCTAAAATTTTTCACGAAGCCTTCTCACCTTTCATCCATCGTGTAGGATTACCGGACCACATAGCGCCCATAGAAATATTGCGATCACAATGTTGACACCCAGTATGTTTACTACTTTACTAAGTTAAATTAATATTGAAATATTTCTTTGTGCTCAATCACAAGAGCGTAGACAAAAACGGTTTCTAGGGGATGCGTGAAGAGTATTAAATCTTCGGCATAGTCGCTAGATACCCTTCTTTCTGGTTATCTTTGTATTTGGTAGCGTTGCCGTAGTTTTTTAGAACTGCTTCACATCTCCGAGGCATAGTCATTTAAATTATTTAAAACTTCAGCAGAAATGTTTTTCCATGACAATTCGACCTGGGAGAAGAAAAATTCCTTGCTGCTAAAATTTTCGCGCTTGATATTATTCTATTAATTTAGCCTGCCACTTAAAAACTTCGATTGTATTTGATATAAACCAATCCTTCACACATTTACATAGCACTGCATTTTCTCCCTTCTATGAGGGAGTATGGTGTTCTTAAGAATGTCTTTGTGCATAAAACGTACAAGCCTCAATCCATCGGAATCTTTGATTCTGAATTTTTATTCATCTGAACACAGTGCAGTTCGCCATTTGCTAGTAGTGCAGTTAACATGAGACCCTGCAAATTTTTAAATAAATAGTTTCTTCTCTCAACTGTACGTTTTTAAGCCATATTCAATAGAACGTTGTTGAATTATTCTGCAAGAAATATTTAATTTACTAAATCATTTTTTATTGCTCTTGCCGAAATTAAAATATATTTTTAACAATTCGAATCATTGCTTTATCATCACGTGCTGATGGATTCCGCGGTCTGCCACCACCATGGTTGCTTTTTAACGAACCGGAACATCGAAAACGACTTACGGTTCTGGAAATAACACTGTCATGTATATCATATCTGTTGGCAATATTCATCACGGACTTTCCTTTATTAAATCCAACAATAATTTTTTCTCTGATTACAGCATAATATTTTTCGGGCCATTTCATTATTTTTTGTAGTATGTAACTTCGATAAATTGCAACCAACGAATGAAACATTAAATACTCTAAATATCTTCTAAGAATAACGTAATATAATTCTAATGTATTCTTATTTCCAACGAACTGATACAGGGTATCTTCGAATATGTCGAAGATTTAATACTCTTCACGCATCCCCTAGTAAATGTTTTTTGTATGACAGATATGCGATCCAGTAATCCAAGGAAAGTTTTTCTAATAAGAACATGAATTTGAGTAGGGAGTTTGTATGGGAGGTACCCCTTCTGATAGTCCGAGGGTTTTCAAATTTCAGTTTGATAGCACAAAAACCAAAAAAGTTTTTCTAATAAGAACATGAATTTCAGTAGGGGTTTGTATGGGTGGTACTCCTCTTAGTGGTCTGATTCCGATAAATTTGTTGCGTATGGTAAAAAGAAAGCTTTCGTTCAACAAATTATATTTATTGATTAATTTTTAATAGGAATTCATAAAAAATTTTAGATAATTAAAGGAAAATAAGCGAAAACTACAACAAAAACAAACACATTTAAGCTAGAGGCCGACATTTAATTTTGTCTGATGTATGTGGTTTTGATATCTTTTTAAGTGCTTCTCAAAGTTCTCCAAAATAAATATGCATGAGGATTTTGTTACCAATTTAATATTTTTTTTAAAGATGTTCACTCGAATCTATACTGATTCAGCGTGAACCTCAGTAACCCTGGTGAAACACTTCCCAGGTCGTGTCTCAGAATGCATTGTAGATATAAATTCTATTTATATAGAAAAATATACACCTTTTGCATAAGTTTTGGTACAATATTGGTACAATATTAATGATATTGGGCATCTTTTTTGCATTCAATAATTGTAATTAATTTATACAGATAATTGAAATAGATGAGATTATATGCCCAAAAATAAGTTATAACTCTTTGCACTGCAAAAGTCTTATCATCAATGTGAGTGATTGTTAAGTTAACATATCTGTATATGTAAATAGATACATCATATTATTATTGGTAAAATGTAATGAATTGAGAGAAAATTGATAGTATAAGGCATTACAACTATTTAATCTTATCGGGGTTTATTGTAATCTACTTTAGGTTGTAGCTTTGGATTTCTGTGAGTCAATTTGGAAAAATGAATTTAATTGAATTATATATGACATGTAAATTGAAAGAAACTTGAAATAATGAAATTCTTCGAATTAAAAATTAAATTACTTTAAGTTGCTTTATTTTTTTTTTATCACAATAAATATAAAGTTTATTTATCTTCATATGCAAACAAACAATAGATCAAATTTATAGTAAGTTATTACTTATAATTATATTAATAATTGAATTTTAGAGAAGAACGTTGCAACAACATACCGTCATATATTCTTCCTATGCAATAAAAAATGACTTTAGTCTGTAGTCATCGAGTAACTTATGTTTATACAAAATAAAATGTTTCTGCCATACAAATATTTATTACTATATATAATTTTATTATATATTATTTAAACTTATTATATTTGTATCATTAAAGAAACAATATCAAATGTCAAGATGTAATAAGAAGTATGTATTTATTTCTGATAACAATTTTTGTAAATCAGTGTACCACATAAATGTTTATATTAAGGACTGTGTTTTTACTGTATTGTACATAGTATATACAATATTTATATAATAATAATAATAACTTTAGTCATAATTTTTAGGATCTTTTTGCATAAAATGTGTTAAAAAAAATAAAGAATACTATATATATACATTTTATTTATTATATTAGGTAAATTTTTTTATATAATTTTATTTGGGAATCCCAATCAAGGTAAATTATAACAATAAAGTACCTAATTAGTTTAGAATACTAGCTACTTAGGCCTACGATTCTAAAGGATACTATATAAAATTATACTAAAGAAACAAACAACTGATTGAGTGGATTGTTGGAAAAGTCATAGCAAAATTTTATACTTTTATCTTAATAGATTTTTTCAAATCTTGTGAGATAATGACATGAAGTTACAGTGATAATGCTCACGTAATTTCGTACTGGTGATTTTGTCTCGCTCAGGCAGTTCAGCTGAGGATGATGGTGATAAAATGAAGGATCACGTCGTGATATTAAACATAGCAATCAATTCAAATGTATACGTTCGACAATGGGAGAGTTTCAATGAATTCATCATACGGAAATGAGCAAAGCATTGAATCATGTATAAATTCGGTCAACCGTCCAAAATGAGTTATATGTATTGCCTTCCCTTTCCGCAGTACCAACAGTCCATGTACTTTAAGTTTTCCATGTACTTTGCTTTCTGACAAACTTCTTGTGTGATAAAACATTCGAATCAAATCAACACTTTGTTTAATTTTTTCGCCATAGAGATAGGATTCCTTTATGCACAAGGAATTGTGGAATTTATTTGAATTGAAAACTTTATCATAACATTATAACTGATCTTTATATATATATACAAGAATCACTTGTGACAATCATATGTATCACATGTCCTGAGTTTTCCAACAACCTCAATAGAAGTTATTATAAAATCGTGTGTTAAGTCTTTAAAAGAAAGCTTAAATCTGAATTTGGTATAAATTCCTCTGGTTTTTCATCCCTGAAATAAGATAGAATAGAAACATGTTAGTATGTACAAAGATAATATTTGGTACAAGATACTTACGGACGAAAGAGTTTTGCATTGTAAAGGCCCACAAGATTTGCCTTATCGCCTTCAATCAAAATGCTAGTTCCCTCGCGCAAGCCCAAAACTGGCCGTTGATGATATTTTATAAACTCAGCCAAACGTTCATCGCGTGTTTCACCTTTGTGTTTTGTATCTGAATCTGTTTCCACATAATGTGGATTTATATTGAATGGTACTAAAGTTAGAGCATCAAACGAAGGTGGATACGCCACTGGCATATCATTGGTAGTGTGTATAGAACGTGTAGCGACATTGGTACCAGCACTACTACCGACATATGGCAAACCCGACTCAAGTACACATTGGCGTATTGTTTCGACCAATTGTAATTCATAAAGAGCCTTAAGTAAGACAAAAGTATTACCGCCGCCTATAAAAATAGCTTGAGCCTCTTTTACAGCTTCAGTGACATTGCTTTTAGTATGTAATCCTTCAACTTGATAGCCCCATGGTTGAAGAGCATTAGCAACGGTAGCAGTATATTTGTCATGGTCATGGAGGGCGTAGGGTACAAAGAGCACAGTTTTTACATTTTTCCTATTACAGAGTAATATGAGCGAGATTTCATGAAGATTAGTTTTTATTACATCTAATATAAACATGAATTATAAACTTACTTGTTAAATAAATTGATTAATTGCTCTTTGGCATGTTCCAAGTAACCAAAACCATGAAGACGTGATGATGAAAGTAATAAAATATTGCGTTGGCTCATTTTAAAAAATTAAACTTATTAAAAGTGACTCCGCAACTTGAATAAAGTATTGAAACAAGCGACTACTACTTATGATAAAGTCACAAAGGCCCAGCCAATCTTATCAATATAAAAGAAATTGTAGCTTTTGTGGTTTTGTTTTAGTTTATGAACTGCGCGCGCGGCGATGATAAGTAATACACAATTCACACCCAACTGAATCACGCGCGCACGTTTACTAAATCCAAACGTAAAATTTAAGAAAAATAAATGATTTGAAACTAGTTGCGTGCATGCTTGTTCTTGCAACTCCCTTTTGCATCCCTGCTAAGAATTTTATTAAAATGTTAATAAAAATTTTATAATTTAAAATTTGCCCAATTTATTTGTATATTGTTACTATTGTTGGCATACAACAAAAAAAAAAAAAAAAAAGGAAGCAATCGAAAATTACATAAACAAAGCAGAAATTGCCCAACACTAACGCGAGTGACCATTCTTAAAATTGTAATCAAGTTGAACCCCAAAAAGCCGTCATTTCCTTGTGGTTGTAGTCTAATCTGATTCGAGTCAAAAGTTGAAAGTTGAATCCAAATTGACTCGAATCAGGCCCAGTGTGAATTGATATAATAGCCGGTTCAAGAGTGATGGCTGCGTGACGGGTAAAACAGAAAGAGATCAAGATTTCAGTACATTAGCTACAGAAACTAGAACAGAACAGAAACAGATCCAGACAACAGTACTGTCAGGTTGCATTAGCAACTGAAACAGCAGTATTTGACTTGTTCTGTCGCAAAATGGATGAAAAACTTGTTTGTAGTTAATGGATGACAATTTGTTTGTAGATTACGCGTGTTTATTTTTATTTTTGCGACATCATGGCATTTACTATTACAAAGAATATGTAAAAATAATATTTAATTTCTGAACAATCTCAATGTTTTTTTTTCAAAAACGTTAATTAATTTACCTTTGATGGGGATTTTTATAATAAATCTATATTATTCTTGTTATTACTTACTTTATATATAATTTTACTTTACCATTTCTGAATTAAATCAAAACAATAATAAAACAACAGTTCTTCTTCTATTCTACGTTGCAAAACCCCCAAAAAACAGAAAAGGAGCAGAAACATGTTTTATAGTGCATTTACACCGAGCTGAAACGATAAATTTCTTTCAAACCAAAACAAAAAACAGCTGATCATAGACCAAAACAATAAATTAAGAAAGTAAGCCAATTTGAAACTGTATAATTTTTGTTGATATTGTAGTAAATGCCTACATATCAGGAATGAAAAAGGGAGTTGCAAGAACCATTTGCATACTCTGCAAATGATTACAAATTATGTATTTTTCATGATCTTTCCATTTGAATGTATAACCAAAACAAAAAACAACTGTTCAGAACTCGCACTCGGCACTCTGAATTTCTGAGCAGAACTTGCAACAGGACACGCACTCTGAACCGGCTTTTGCTCTATTCTTTCTGTTAATTCTGTAAAATCAAACTATGAGCGCGTGCGAACAGCTGTTTTGCAGTTATGCCATAATAAACTTGGCATCACTGCAAGAAAACAGTAAACTTGGCATCACTGGTATTGTTGGCAAAATGTGCATTCAACTGTGCTTAAATGTTTCAAATTTAACGAATCCAAAGAATCAATTCTTAATAATAATCTACTAATATTTAATTATTTTAGTGATAAATACATGTAGTATTATAAAATCTATATTCTTTGAATAATATATTTGTTCTAATTTAATGAATTGAGTTTATAAAATAATTGTTTGGCTCAGGTCAGCTGCTCTCAATTGTGGCGTTCCGATAAAATGCTGCTGCCTGCTCATTTCCTTATTTGCCTGTTAGGAGCGGCGGCGGAATGGGCATAAAGCTTTGGTTATGCAGAGCAATGAGAAGCGTTGTAGTCGCGTATTCATATGTACATATGTATGTGTTTATGTATTTTACATTAATTCATTCAAAATATCGTAGAAAACCACCCCCAAAAGCATAGTTCATTGTGGTTGTGTGTTTTGTTCTTTTTCGTTCTTTTTATTTTGAGTAATAGTTTAGTATACATTGAAAAGGGCATAAAAGCTGAGCTGGCCTTCGGATAAAACCGCAATAAAGTCAACAACAAAAAAAAAAAGAAACAAATTTTTTTTTATAATAAATCTGTTTTTCACATAAAGAAAAATATGTGTTTGCTTATGTTGAAATATCTTTTATGAAAAAAGAAAAACCAAGAAAAAAAAAAATGTAACTAATAATAAAAACAATTATAAAAATGTGAAATTGGAGCAAAAAAAAAATCAAATACTATAAGTGAAAATTCGGCTTTCCTTTCCTCTCTCTCTCCCTCTCTCTATCTCTCGCCCAGGCCTTCAATCTTTGAGCACGTTTATTAGTTTCTACTTGGCAGGGCTCTTGGTTTTATGGTCTTTCCAAACGATTGCATGCAATAAATTGGCTTGTTCGCGAGGGTGTGTGTCTAGTACAACAAGAACAACCACAACAACAACAACAAAGTCTTGTTTACATCGCCCTACAATTATAACTACTAAACCTAACAATTAACTATTGGACATTGAGTTCATAGAACCATTATGGATATTCCAGTTTCTATTTTGTTGCTCATTTGTTTAATATTCATATTCATTGGGGCAGTTATAATGCTCCTTTTGCAATATTATTTATTTCTACGGTTCTCGAATTTACCAGAAGAAAGTGACGAACAAAAACACATAAATGCCAAGTATTCATTGCCATTGGTAAGTTTATCATTATTCATCATCTTTATAAAATAAATTTTTATATGATTATTTCAGAAGAAATTTTTCAAGTTTATCTTCCACTAATTTTTTTTTAAACTTTTCAGGATATTAAACAAACGGCGAAAACCTTTAAAGAACCATGTTCATTATCATCATTATCATCAACATCTGCATTGAAGTCAACGACAATAACAAGCAATAATGCTGCTGCATCCTGTGGTTTGTCATCTACCAATGCCAATGCCACGGATCCAAGTGATTTTTCAGCATTGGTTTCTTTGAATTTTGTAATGCAATTTTTATTTCATGAACTGAAGAATTCAAATCGTGTCCGAAAATGGTTCTATCGTAAATTGTCATTGGAATTGGATGAGCTCATTGCAAAGACAACAACAGGCAGATTGTTTGACAAGTTGACGGTAAGATTTTTTACATCAATGTTTGAACATTAATGCAACCACACTATCAGGCACCCAGTCAGCCCTCTTAATAAGTTTTATCTATTGTACTAATAGTGTGCATCTCTTGCTGTTCGTACTTGTAACAGTAGTTGAGTTGTTATGAGGTGGTACAATAAAACAGTAAGACAACAGACAGACAGACGACTCCTTTAATATATGAAGTGTTCACTTGCTGTGAATTCAAGTAGTTTTTCAAGTGTACACTTCTCTTTGTTCTATTTGTTGTCTAACAATTCCTTTCAATTCTTCAATATTTCCATATATTCTTGTTTCGATATAAAATAAAACATAGCAAAAAAAAAAAAAACACAAAAGACAAAAATAGAATTATAACTGAGAATACCATAACTGTGCATACCATTTATTTATACGGGATCACTATAACAAAAGGAATCGATTAAGTCATGCCATCGCGTTTGATGCTTGGATATGGGATGTTTGTCATTGATGTTGTTTATTTTAAAGTTGATCATAAATTTCTGTTATATCCTATCCATAATAAAGTTATTCACCAAGAGCATTATTCTTTAACACTTTATCTATACTCATACGTACTCACCAATATATTGTAGATAAATTGAAAACAAATACTACATACATATGTAGTTTTATAGAACTTCTTATGATTACACTTAATTTCAATTAAATTCTTGGGAGAATTCAGCTTGAATTAAAATATTTTCTAAAGTTATTAGAAAAGAATGCGGCACAATCAATCAAATCACTTAAAGTTTTTTTTAAATAGGGAACGCCTAATAATTGAACTCTTAACAGAGCTTCTAAATTTATCTTTTATCTACTGGTGTTGAGAAAATTTCTAATCTAATTAAAAATCTTTGAAGAACCTTTGGTAAAACTATAACGAATTTATTTCGTATACACAATTTGAAATGAAAATCTCATTAAATGTGATTTCTCAAGGAAAGAGTAAAACATAATTATGTTTGGAGATTCCCAAGATTTGAAAATGATTATAGAACAAGAAAAAAGAACATTTATTTTGACATCGGTTGCCCGATATATTTCAAGCACTTAGTATATTAAAAGATTATGTTGGGGAAGAAAAATTTAAGAAAATAATCCAGACCAAAATAACTGATAAAACATTTTAAATAAAAGTACAATACTTGTATTAAGTTAAAACTGTACTGTGAAAATTCGACTCTACTAATATTGTGTGCTTTTCCAATTATATTTTTTTAAGATAAAAGAACTTGAACTAGGTGATCAGTTTCCAGAGATGAAGACAATGCGTGTGCACAATGTTGAACTGAATAATGGCGAGGGTCGAATTGAGAATCTAGATTTATTGCTCGATATACGATATGCTGGTAATTTTCGTACAACAATTGATGCGGATATGGTTTTGGGTAAAAAGGGTTCACTGACATTAAAAGGTAAGTAAAAGAATTAAAGCTGTTTCTTGTTCGCTCCCTCTCCTAACAATTACAATTTCTTTTAATTTACTTTTCACATTTTATAGTGAAGCAACTGTCAGGCATGGCACGCCTTCAATTTACACGTAAACCTTATACACATTGGTCACTTAGTTTCCTTGGTGATCCGGAACTTGATTTGGCTGTTGAATCAAAATATCAAGGTCGACAAATGCAATCGAATATTACAAATTTAATATCGAATCAAATACGGAAAGCTGTTCGTCGTAAGCACACGTTACCAAACTATAAGATACGCTATAAGCCATTTTTTAATAAGACTCCTGAAGAAGATGTGGGCGATAATGATATACAACCGAATGGTCAACTTGAAGTCAAGGTAGCTGAATTATCACGACTTATTTGCTTGCCAAACGTTACGGATGTCTATTGTACCTTGACCATAGCCTCATTGCCCTTTGTGGAAATACGTCAAAAGGATGATCGTAATGTGATTGTGTCTCTAGATGTAAAAATACACAAAGCCAAGAATCAGCAGATTGGCTTAATCTTTAAGCAAAATGAAGAACAATGCGTCGAAATTGAGGCAGTTCTACCAAATACACCGGCCTGTAAATCGAATTTACATACAGGAGATATTGTATTGGCCATTGATGAGAAGCGTATCTCAACAATTCAGCAAGTTGCAAAAGTGGTTAAGGGCCTACAGAATCCAGTATTTATATTACGCATTGAGCGTGTTATACCAGGCATTATAAGAAATGATGCTATCCTAGAGGATCTTGAACTCTATGAAGATTTAGGAGATTTACGTGCAAATCACCCGGCAACTGCACCAGCAACAGGAACAGGAGCAGCAATGCTAAAGCCGGGCATTGTTGATGGTTCAGAATTGGGTGTTAAGCAATTCTTAGCACGTCATGGTTCTTGTGAACGTGGCACATCAAGTGAGTCGAGTTTAAGTAATACCCCAACCAGTTCACCAAAGAAAACTAAACTCATTGCAAAAGCAATTAAGAAAACCATAACACGTGATACAGGTGGTGGCGATAATAAGGAAGAGCAATCATCAGATGTTAAATCTAAAACCGCTTTTACTAGGTTTGTCAGTTTAAGAAACTCCGAAGAGAAGTCTACACCTATGCCGCCGGCCATAACGACGTTGTCATTATCATCATCGGCAACAACAATAACACCAGCCGCAATGTCACGTATGTCACATGATGGAATAAGCGTTGGAAGTGGCGGTAGTGGCAGTAGTGGCAGCGGTAGCAACAGTGGCATTTATGATGTGGAACACTATCAACAACATGCAACAATTGATTGTGCACTTAGTTCATTAATTCATATGGATGATTTGAGCAATTTTAAATTAAATTCTCAATGTCGTTACCTAAATGTTTGTGTATATGGCAAGTCGTCTGGAGAGAGTCTATTGTTGGGATTTTTGAACATATCGATTAATCAGATACTAACAGAATGTTGTGAAACTAGTCTTAGTCAGTGCTTAAAAGTTTTTGATTTACATCCACCAATTCCACAGGATATGTAAGTCGGTTCACCACTTTGTTTACATCCTTCCTTCTTTAAGAAAAAAAAAAAAAAAAAAAACATTAATTATATCTCTCTTTTAGTAAAACATATCAACTGTCGAATCAATCGGGTTTCAATCCGAACTATTGCTTTGGTGACATACATTTCGCCTTTACTTGGCATGGCAATCCAAATATCGTAGCATCTGATACACCACCTAAACTTAAAGTTCGCAGTGCTAAATCAAAGTAAGTAAAGTAATCTTCATTTATACAAAATTTTGGACATCAATATGTTTTTGTAGATCTTTTGGTACAAATCAAATACTGACAAGTGATCATGATGATTCAATGTTGGCGGATTCAGCAAATGCCCTTAAGTCCACTACCATTGATGCTACAAATTTCCTACCCGTTGGAAATCAAACGCGTTCACATAATTTCATACGTACACATTTTCAACGGGCAACACAATGTGATTTCTGTGGGAAAAAGATTTGGCTCAAAGATGCTGTACAGTGTCGTGAATGTAATATGTGTTGTCATAAGAAATGTGTTACTAAATGTCAGAATGCCACTGTTTGTGGTCCAGTTGATTGCTCGACAGCTTTGCAACAGAATTTGGTGTCAACGCCTTTGGCTACACCTGAATTTACGGTAACACAAGCCGAGAGTTTTGAGACTTTGGAAGCAGAAGAAGCTTTTCCAGCCCTTGTGCCAGCAACTAGTGACATTACTGATGAAGATCTTAAACAAAAATTACCAACTACTCCAACGAGTCTTGATGTACATCGTTCAAGTTTAACTGGTCTCTTGGCTCAAGGCATTAAACGTGTCAATTCAGCAAATAATCTTGCTATACCTGGAATAGTATCTTCGTTAACGGGTGTAGCTTGCGGTGGCACTGGTGCTTCGGTTAGTAGTAGTGGTGGCGTCTCCGGTGATGGCTTCATGAATACTAAAAGTTTGCCACCAAGTCCTCAACATACGCCAACTCGGTAATTAGTATTTATTTTATATATATAATTTTTTTTCTTTTTTGGGAAGAAAGTAAAATTACATTAAAATGCCATTTCTTTGCTTTTATTTAGTAAACATTCATTGGTCATGAAAATACAAAATCCCTTTGATATTGTTACCGAAAATTTGGAATCACTTTCATCTGATCTGACTGAGTTGAGTTCGGAACAAATTGGTGATCTTACTGAGCCAATTTTAAATATAAATAAAAGTGAGGACATCATGATGTTAGCTAAAACTGCCAGTAGGAATCTTTATGCGGATGCTGTTCCTAAGGAAAGAGTTAAGAAGATTAATGTTTTGGTAAGTCATTAAGGGAATCTTCTCTTAGATACGATTTAAGTTAAGATCTTCACTCATTATAAGATATTTGAAAAGATGATTTAGCCAAAATTGATACACATATTATGATTTTGGCTCCGATCTGAATTTGTCTCACCATTGAAGAAAAAATAATACAATAATGGCAAATTTATATAGCACAACTGCATAATAACTCTTGATGCTATGCCGATATTAGTGATCTCTATTTCTTATGCTTTTTTTCTTCTTTTAGTTAACTAAATTGCGCCTTGCTTTGGATAGTGAAACGGCAATCCATGCAGCATTGATTTCATCATCTACACATATAACTGCAACATCTCCAGTATCATCAGTACCATCATCATCATCATCACCATCACAATCACCGGATATTACAAAGAAATCACAAACTAAAATATCACCAAATGTGGCACGTGCCGAAGAACGTGTGCAAGCCTTAAGCGTCATAATGCTCTATCTGTGCACGGGATTACAACATGCACAGGGTATGGCATTTGAATAAATTTCACAAATAGCAAAATGTTTTAGCATTTTAGTTTTTATTTAAAATGTAAAACTCAATTCAATGCAATTAAATTAAATTAAAGAAAATTGTTTAACAAATTAAAAAATAAATGAAAATTTTAATAAACTCAACTAAATTGTTTTATTATAAATAATTTAAATGGCATCCAAAAGTTTACCAAAAAACTTTTTATTTCTTTCAGTTTTTCAAAGTAAAATTAATTCAAATGCAGTTGATGTTTTGATTATAATTTTTTAATTTAATTTAATTTATTTCATTTTTATAAACAACTTATTATTAAGAAAAAGCAAGCGTTAAAACTGTATAGTGTCTGTAAAGAACGAGATATTAACCATCCAGCAGATTATGGCTGGGGAGCCTCAATGAAATCTAGCTTCGGCATTGAAATAATGAACAATATACTACATATGACAACGGGTGCGCCCTGGTAAGTCCGTAGTCAACCTTACACCGGAATTTAATTGTTTCCCATGTGGCAGATATCATTAACTTTCATAGCAGCAAATAAAGTGACCGACTTTGATGTCATTCAAATCCTTTGGCGAACGCTAGAAAAAGACTGAAGAGGCTTCATCCATACGATTTAAATAAACGTACTTAGAATCTACGAATAAACCCTTAGTAATAGCTATTATTATTCTACTTAATACACATTTCATGGTTAGTCACATTGTTATTCTAAATCTTAATTGTTATTCTTAGTGTTAATGGTTATGGTTAATAATATAGTCAAAGATATTTGTCAATGTACGTCACCTTACGATCGTCATAGAAGTGCTTATAAATAAGAGTTTATACCCCTCGAGTAGTGATTACTTTTAATAAAAAAGAAATTCATCATTAAACCATTGCCTCTTTCAAAAATAGATGGTTTTGATGATATTTAACATAAAAATTTCAAAATATTCAAGTTTTGTACTTCCAATTGTGGTTCAAATTTACAGATTTGCCATTTTTATTGTCTTGTTACTTGAAACGTGAAGCGGAAAGGTAAGAATTGTGATAAGTCAAAGTCAAGGATGCCATCCAGTGCCAAAATTAATGTATCCAATTCTGATTTGAATTGATTTCTGCTTGGCAACTTTTTCGCATGGTGTCGGGGCTAAGCCATTTCTTGCACTGCTTCATATTAATGAACTGGCAGCATTTTTCAGCCCCTAGAAACTTTTTTTTGCATAGGAGCTATACGATCCAGAAATTTTAGGCTCTTCAAATTTACATTGGTTGGTGAATATGGATCAGAAACCAATTGTATCCCAATATCAAGATGATAGCATAAAAACATAAAAGTTTTTCTAATAAGAACATGAATTTGAGTAGGGGACTTGTATGGGAGGTACAGTCTAGTGGTCCGATTCGGGTGATTCTCCCATACGAACCCCCTACTCAAATTCATGTTCTTATTGTTAAAACTTTTTTGCTTGTAAGCTATCGAATTGAAATTTGATACTGTAAGTGTCTGATCCATATTCATCAACCATGTAAATTTCAAGAACCCACGATTACGGGATCGCATAGTTCCCAACATAAGTCACCCTAAACATAAGTCAAATCAATTTTGAAATATTTCCGTGTGTACAATCACAGGAAAGTAGTTAAAAAACATTTTCTAGAGGATGCGTGAAGAGTATAACAACTTCGGTATAGTCGAAGATACCCTTCTTTCTGGTTTCGATTTTAATATTGTATAAAGAAAAAATATTGTATATGTAGTAATAATTTTCGTATTGGGTAAATTTTTGATTCTTGTGTGTTTTCATGATGTGATGCCGAATTGCGTATTATAATTACAACAAGTTTCTTACTCTTTTGACCGTGTTAGCCTTTGATGCCGTGTGTGAATGAACGAACGTCAACGAAATAATAGAGCTTTTTGACCGATTTAAGAGAGAACATGGAAATTTTAGGAAAATCTGAACATAGAAATGCGCAAATGCCTTAAAAGAAAGCTGCCTGCATTGAGATTGAAAGAGTCATCGAAAAGAGTATCTAGATACTATTGTATATCTTCATAGATGAATTGATCTAAGTTTATGTGGGTAAGAGTGAAATGAGAGTTAAGGAATGAATGAGCCAAAGAGTGCATGCATGCAAACGAAACGATACGAAACGAAAGTAAACGTCAAGAGAGAAAGAAAGTGCTTTGTTTTTGTCTGACTTTTGCGTTTTTCTTTCTTCTTCCGTAATATAAAAACAGCAAAATTGAAAATCGTCGCACCAATAATTTTTCGAAAACAGAATACGCGGTATTACTTAAGTGTCAAATGAAGTTTCTTTAAAAATTAAAAAAAATATACTGAAATCAAAAATATCCACTAAATCTTACAACGAAAAAGAAAAGTCAGGCAAATTAAAAAATTACAAAAAAAAATTAAGAAAATTTAATAAAAATATTAAATTGAAATAAAACTGTCCAAAGTGAGAGTGTAAAAAAATAAATTTTTTTTTTTTGTTTTTGCAAACATAAGATCAGTTTGGTGCTAAACTAATAAAAATTGAAGGCAAAGTTTTTTGCGGAATCGCAATTCAAAATGCGTCCTTTTGGAAATGATATAACAAATGCAGCCAACAATGGCAATTCAAATGCTAATACCGGAAACAACAATAACAACAACAATAGCAGCGATGATCCTGTCATTCGTGTTAACGATGCCGTTGGTAGTGATGGTGTAATTGATGGTAATGGCACAAATGATTCTGAAACTGGCGGTGTTCATAACAGCAACATAGATAATGATCAGCATCCAATTGTTGGTCAAAATGGCATTATACCAGTTGAAATTGATAGCCGTATACCACCACATATTGCCCGCATTGGTGGCATTGTTACCTTCTCACCAGTTGCCGGACATGGCGTTATACGAGTTGTGCGTCGCTGTGATGACGCTAAAGAAAATAATATGCTTGGTAAGTACTTATCAACTTAAAGCAGATCAATGTTTCTTCTAAGATAGAAAGCATTCTTTAAATTTCAAAAAATAATTATATCCAATTTGGCCTCTTAGTCATATCGCTTTGATAGGTGTCCATAGGCCGGTTATTTTTGAATGTACACCGAAAATAATTTTCAAAAAATTATACACATGTTTTATGAATCACTGCCCCAAAGTTAACAAATAACTGAATATTCCAAAGAATTCTAGCTACATACTATGTGTAGCATCTAAAATATCACATAACAATTGTAGAAAATCAAGGAAATGCATGAAGCAAACTTATAACATAGATCAACCCAATAATCTAGTAATTTTTCATTATTCTTCAAAATTTGTTTGTCCATTATTGATTTCATACTTTTTTTGGATTTCTTTGTCTGATTAAGCTCAAGGAATTAATTTTGGTACTCACAATGAATATCATTAACTAAGCATTAAGGTATATGAATAATGATGATTTCGATTTGCATTAGTTTGAATATTTTATAAATAAATCACTTTCAAGTCGTTCAAATTTTAGTGGAATTCAAACATTTTATAAAATGAATAGTGCTACGTATACCTATTATGATAGTTTAGTTAATTAAGGTAATTTATCAATATATTTGGATTGTTAATTGATAAAAGCATAGTGTTGTGTTGTGCACAACATAAAGTGGTAAAAAAGTAAGCCCACTTATGAATTTTTCAAACGATTTTGTGGATGCCATTCCGAATCCCAAGTATGAACATATTATTTGCATAGTCACCATTTCTGTTAAAGGAGTGGACGACCCAAAATCCTGACCTTAATTCGAGCGAAAATCTCGTTGCAATTAGTAAAGGGGAAGCCTTTAAAAACCAATAGAGTGCAGGATAAATGGAATTTTATTCCCAGTATTGGTTCACAAATTAGTAGAAAATAAGATTGAAAATGTATACTGATATAATAAAAATAAATAAAATTTAGTACATGTTGAACAAAACGTGCATAATTGAACACATGTAGGTAGTTCTGTTTTTATTTTTTATGATCTCTATTATCTTTTTTTTCTTTCAGTGAAGTGTCATTGAAAGCCTTTTACTTATGAACTAACTGAATAGCTGGTATTTGATGGGAAATTGTTTAGGTTTTTTTATAATAAAATTTACATTACATTTACATATTAAAAATATCAGTGCAGATATTATAAGATGATGGTTAATGGATCTAAAGCAACCATTTAACTCAAAATATTATTATTTTTAGTCATTTCAATCGATTTCTTTCCGATATCTGTATAGCAACTGGCCCAGCACTAAATAGTGTAAACCATTTTATTCATTATACCCAAGTGAATATAAAGATAATTTTCAGAATGCTCTTAATGATATATGCATTTTAAATAAAATGATTTTTATATCAAATTTTTTTGGGAGTAGATAACTAAGAAAATTGCTAAAATAGTGGAGACAAAAAAATATTTAAATGCATTGGGAAAAAAATTTTCAAATCATTAGTTAATTTTTCAATATATCTTAGCATTCCTCTACGATAGGATAGCTTGGCATAGGATAGATTGGCTTAGACTTATTTTCTTTGGCTTATGAGCCTATGCTGCCACCGGTATCATTCACATGGTCCGTAATTCTAATTTAAGTCTCTTTACCACGACAAGTACTAAGTCAAACTAAGTAGCATGGTGGAATTGCAAATACAAATGAAATGTATGCCTTCTTAAAGTTAAGTTTTATAAGTACATATAGGGACAATGTCCTACATTATGATGAAGACTTTCTTTTGTTTGTAAACAAAATCATTTTTATCATTGAAATAACAGAAAAAAAAAAAAAAACTTGTTATTGTTTTGCAGAAAGTTTTCCACACTTTTCCATAAATATGTAAACAAATCAACGCATTTTCTTTGTTATAATTCTTTTTTATTGTTTTGTTTTTCATGTTGTTCTTGCATTTGTTTTGCGGAAAATGTAAATCATTTAATACGCAGTTGTTGCGTTGGAACAGTTTTCTCTTTTTTGCATTTAAATTTTTCTTTCTTTATTTTTGTTTTCATTTTTATTGTAATTTACCTTTAATTTTTCTTTATGTTTTATTTTATCATATTCGTTTTTTGTTGTTCTTCCTCTGTTTTGCATATTTAGTCCGTATGAGGAAAATAAGAAAAACTTGGCAATTTACCAATATTTTGAGTTTTTGCGCACCTTTTCCTCAGTTGATTTTCATTATTAATTTTAATTTTTCTTCTTAATAAATTTATTATTCCCACTAAGAGGCAAATAGACAGACAGAGAGATAGAAAGAGAGAGAGAGAGAGCGAGAAATAGAAAAAGAAAGAGAGACATGTGTCCACAACAACATCAGTAAAATATAATTACAACAAAACAAATCCAAAGACAACAAAAATAAAATCGAACTTGAACAAACGATGACTGGATGATTTCTTTCTTTTTGAATTTTCCGGAAAATACTATAAGTCTTAGAGGTGGTCTATTATACACATATGTACATATACACAGCATATACAAAATATCTCGTTCTCTCTTTCTATTATTCCATTGCTCTCTCTCTCTCTTTGACTCGATCTTAAATTGTCAATTTATTTTAGCAGTTGAATAACCTCTTTGGTACGATTTGCCAAAAATTCGTCATTGGATTACTCCAAGTCAATGAATGATGTATGTATGTACTTACAATAAGGGTAAAAATATAAGACATACTTACTTATAAACCTAAGGAATGGGTTGTATGAAGAAATGTTTCAGTTTAGGTTAACCTCTTGAAAAAATATTATATGTATGTGTCTTTTAATTAAGACAAATTGTCTGAATTCTAGAAATGTCAACGCCTGTGCACAGATTTAACGATAGTATAAATATACTACAATAAGAAAACGGATATATATATAAATATACATATGTACATTTATACGAGTATGTAGTATATATGTACATAGGTGGATAGATAAAATGGATAGTGCAATAGATTCACACATTCATACTTTTGTTTTTTCATTGAATTTTATTTTTATCATGCGACGCACTTATACGAATATTCCCCAAGTCATTGCCTATTACAATAAATCTACAAAACGAAATTTAGATTTAAATAGAAATAGAATTTAATGGAGAAGTTTTACATTTAAAAGAAATTAAAAAACATAATAGAACCCTGAAATTAGTTACAATCTCATAAACCATGACTAAGTTCATCATGATAAAGCCATATGATATAAAAAGTCATTTTGAAATCTTTGTCTTAGTTTTTGAATTTGTGATTTAAAGGAATAATAATAATAACGGAAAGCTTAGCTTTTTGTGGGACCGAAGTAAGTATTTATGAATATCATTTAACATATTACGACTATAACAAGTTTATAGATCAGAGATTGTTTATTCATTTTTAATCATGTTGAGAGATATAGTAGACTCTAGTTAGTGTAAATCTTGGGGCCTCTAACCATTATATTCATTCTTGTAAATTTATAAGAATTTTTTTCAATTCTTTTTTTTTTCTCTGGGATTTGTATTTCAATTGCAACAAGACTTAAAAGCTTGTGGCACTTTTCCATTAGCGAACACAGAGCCCACTATGATGAAGCTTTCTTCATGAATCAAGATTGTATAATAAAATCTTCCTTAGGTTCCAAGAAAATTGTCTGGGCATATTTGTATCACTATCACATACATATAATAGATTCATGAGTGCAATCTTTTATTTAAATGACATTAATCACTCATAAAGAAAAGTATTCATCCAATGCGTCAACAGTAATTTCCGGTAGAGTATGTTGTAGTGACTTTGTGTTTTTATTTTGTATGTCACATTGCACTGTATGACTTCCGGATACATATGATTATCTTTTTCAATCATGATGTTAGGCGCCTCTAGGATATTTTTACTGAATCAAGCATAACAATTACTCAGCTTTTGGTCTACGAGGGAGATAAATACTTAATACTTAACATTTAGTATTTAGACGTTCGGTTGTTTTTCATTGCACCTAGTAGAGGCAGTTAACCTTGTCCTCTCGGTACACTCATGATAATGATCCATTCTGTTTTTACTAATTCTATAATAGTATATTCTATGGCAATAAAATAAATCGTAATTAAAAAATCTTCACAGCAATAGTATAATTTTTTTTTTTTTTAAGAAAAGTTCTTTTTGTTTAAATTTAATATATGTATTTCTTTTCAAATCTACGTACTGGAAATGAGCGGTTGACCCGGAAAACAGCTGATTTGCTTCAGTTTCATTCTATTTGTGGCCAAGTGAATTTTGATTTCGAACGGACAACGTGCGATCAGATCATTTTGTTTTGCTTTCGTTCTTGACGAGGTTTTGAAATTATTCATTTCTTTTATTTGTTGTGTATAAAATTCTCATTAACACAAAAAGTGATAAATTTTAAAATAAGGAGAATTTGAAATTAGTGAAACAAGTAATAATTTATTTAGTGTTTTTTTTTTGTGTCTTGCATCAAAGTGTTTGTGATATCATTTAAATAAAATACACAAAAATGGCGCATTTGGTTGTGCAAGTTATTGAACGTTGTGAGAAGGCGGTAGAAGATCAGAATTTAGGTATGCAAAATAAAAGTTAACTTGAAATATTTTTTCAAAATTAATTCAGTTGAAAGAAAATTCCATTGAATTAATACCAAATATGGTTACAAATAATAATATGATTTATCTGTGTGTGTTTCAATTCCCATATGTTTCATTAATGTAACTCAGCTGATGCCGCATGCAACAATGGTAAATGAAACGATAACAGCAGATTTGGTTATGGAATCGATTACAGTTCACGTTTAGTTAATTTTTGAATTTTCAAACGTATTTTCGCTTAAAACGAACTAATTTCAAAAGTATAAGTAATTAAAAATGAAAATTTATGAAACCATTTAAAGGGAATTTCGTTTAAAACGAACCATTTTGCTTAGTTCTTTAAAGTTCTGCAGTTAGTGAGTGTTAAGCTCATTTTTTTGGCTAAACAGTCTATTTCTACTAGTGTCGGAAATAACAGTTGTGACTTAACTTGCGTGAAATATGATGAGTTGATCAGACGTACAGATCTGATTACTAGTTACTGGATATGCAAGTCAACTATCATTTTTTCCTACTTTTTAGTTTCTTTTTGACTCAATATACTGATTCTACTTGCAAATATGTTACTGTTTATATTATCTTATTTCCTGACTATGAATTTGCTTTCCGGCTTGAGAGATCGCTGTTCTGTATTTTCTCCGTTTTGGTTTTTATTTTAGAAGATTGCATTTGACATTTCTAAGAACATTTCTATGAGTTACCCCGAGTAAATCTTCCCGAGAAAACGGGTCAGTTTAACAAGAATTGAAGGACAGACACATAGAAAGTGTGGATGCTCGTTCATATACAAAGGTACTACGGAAGGAACATGCAATATTTGAGCCATTAGCCAAGTTCGAGCGAAAACTATAGAAAATTATAAAAATAATTAAAAAAAAAAAAAAAAAAAAAAAAATGTGTATATTTTTTAAATTTATTTCATTAATTATTTAAATGAGATTTTTTTAATGTTTCTCATATATTACTTTCTTGAAAATTAAAAGTATATAATACTTAGACTATTATAAAAAAAAGATTTCCCATTTTGATTCCTTACAAAAACTGAAGTGTCTACTGATTTAAGCGGCTATTAAAGAACAGCTATATATACTTTTGCCAGCGATTCTCAAACCATGTACCGCGGAACTTTAGTGTGCCTCGAGATTTTTTCAAAAAAGGCCGCTGCAATTTAACAATTCATATTATTTTCTATTTCTTTTCAACAATGTGAGAGTGTGCCGTGCATCGAAATTTTTTAATTTTTCTAAATGTACCGTAATGAAAGAACCGTTGACAATTAGTGACATTCATCATTGTAATAACTTAGTTAATTTCAGCCAGCTTAACAGTTTTAGAATATTATTGTACTTACATTAACATATTTCTATGTTATATTTTCTCTTAAATGAATATGTTTTTGTTTTTTAATGTGTTGTATCAAAGAACGGAGAAAACCAAGGAGAATAAATTAATGTTCAGTTCCGGATTTTTGAAAAAATCTTGCTCTTTCAATCTACTTTTCAATTTGAAGTATATTTAAAAATTATAATTTCTATAAATGCAGCTTAATCATCTGGAGCTGGCGATGGGGTACATACCTCTGAAGCTTCAGTAAGCTTTTCATAATTTTCATTTACATTAAAAATTTATCTATATCATAATTATTATTATTATTTTATAAACATATTTTGTTGTTTTTGTTCTTTTTAGACTTATCGGAATGTGAACTGATGACAATACCAGATGCAGTCTATCATTTAATGCGTAACACAGAATTAAAGACTTGTAATTTGAGTGGAAATGTCTTAAAGAAAATTGCTCCAAAATTCGCCATTAAATTCAATTTGATTACAGGTCTGTAAATGTTTCGATTTTGCAAATCCTTTGCTTATTTAATTCCTATTTATTTACAGACTTGAATTTGTCACATAATCAAATATCAAGACTGCCAGATGAACTTGCTGATCTTCCTTCTTTATCGCATCTTAATATATCTCACAATAGTTTTATTGTTTTGCCAAGTGTTGTTTTCAAAATGCCAAAACTACGTGAATTAGATGCTAGAAATAATGCAATTTTGGGTAAGTAAACAATAGATATAATTGACCCATTGATTGTATTGTCACTCTTTTGGTTCGAATATTTCTATTATTGTATTTTATATGCCATAAATATATTATGATTATTAAATTTTTGTTTTCTTTTTTGCTACAGAAATTGATACAGATGAAAACATTAAAAGTGATTGCCTTGAAGTGGTTGATCTACGTAACAATCCATTAAGAAAAGCTTGTCGCCGGCTCTTAAAGGATTTCATATCAAACTTCCGTATTGAAGTCTCTGAAGAGCCAGACAGTGATGACGACTATTGGTAAATAGGCTGTTGCTTGTTATAGAGTTCATTCACTTACTGTGAACAATATGCAATGCACTTTTTTTTTTATAACATAATTTATATATTTCATAATTTATAAAATATACTTAAGTGTTGATATATACTTACATTTTGTGATTCGTCTGAGAGCATAATATTTTTTTGTATTTTTTTTTTTTTACTTATTTATATAAAAATATCTTCGTTCCTAAGATAAACCAAAGATTATGTTTATTCCAAAAAAGGAAAGTCATAGATAATAAATTTTTTCTATTTAATTGTAAATAAAATTTTTTTAAAATTTAAAAAGGCAACAAAAATTCGTATCGTATTCTTTAATTAAATTTTAATATAGATATAAAAAAATTAATATTAATTTAAACAGACTTCTTAGGTATAAGTTTCAAAGCATTGAGACTCCAGTCACAGCTCTTTACTTTGTTGTAGATTTATTTTTTTCGATTCTACTACTCATATCACAGCATCACTTCGTGAAGAGTATAAAAATCTCTCACTTAAATGTCACCTCAAATTCAAAACGAGTTTAAAGAATTTAAAAAGTTCGCCAATTAATTATATCATAGCTCGTGTCCAAAAGGCAAAACATTATTTCATGATTTTTTACAGCACTCTGTATATTTCCCACAAAGATCAAATAAACCAAGTATTACGATAAGTCATGATTGAAAACCAAAAGGTTAGAGTTGATAAATCTTTTATAGATTGCATTGAAACGAAAAATAAAACTCCGGAAGTTATAAGTGATATGATACTAGTAACTAAATTTAAGGCTGATGGGCTCGACATTATGAAGCTCCCCATTATGCTAACACGATGGCTAGATGCCACTTAGCTGTGCAACAGCAGATAAAGAATATTAGTATCAATGCCGAATTTGTTGCTTGATCAAAACATTCACTAAACCTAGTTTGTCTACATGTTGCTTCAGTGGAGGAAAATTCGGCGACTTTCTTTGGTACGCTACAAAGCTGATACGTTTTTTTTTTGTTCTAGGTCGACGGATCGGTGGGAAGTTCTTCTTGTAGCCAGGGGCAGCGAAACCCCACGCTTATTCTCCTAATCACAATATAATTGAGAATTTATGGATGGATGAGAAGAAAAGTAGTGAATGCAAAAAGTACTCATATTTTGAAGAGCATTACAAAAAAAAAATTTGAAAAAACCCGTTGATTTAACAATGTTTGTACTTAATCTACATATCACATTTCTGTCTCTGTAACCTACAATAATTTTTGTAACATAGAGCGTTTACTTTAATCCAATCGGTTCATAAACAAAACCAGAAACAAGGGTATCTTCGCCTATGCCGACGATTAATACTCCTGACACACCCCCTCAAAAACGGTTTTTGTATGGGAGTTATGCGATCCAGTAATCCTAGGGTGTTGATATTTACATGGTTCATGAATATGGAACAGAATCCTATTGTGTCCAAATTTCAATTTGATAGCACAAAAAAATGAAAAAGTTTTTCTAAAAAGAACATGAATTTGAATAAGGTGTTTGTATGTGAGGCACGACTCCTAGTGGGCCGATCCCGATATATGTGATGCTTCTGCTGCTTGCAAAATTTCTGCTCTCTAGCTCGAAAACTGAGGGTTGCATACAGATAGACAGACAGACGGACATGACTAGATCAACTCGGGTAATTTAAAAAACTTATTCCTTTTCAGAGTTAAATAAGGAAAAACAAAAACTTAACAAGAAGTAAAATACACTAATTAAAAGAATTGTTCGAAATACGAAAGATCCATTAAAAGTAAAAAAACCTGTATAAAAAAAAACCCAATTGATAAAATTCTATGGATGTATAAGGCTTTAAAATAATAATACAATATGGAAAAAGGAATACAATGGTTACATTGGGTTTAAAATATGCGAGCATGGGTCAATAATTGACTATGACTTTATGGACTGAACAATTTAAGAAAAAAATTATACTTTATCTTTCTCGAATCGTCGTCTTGATCGTTGTTGCGAAATAGTCGTCGTCATCATTGTCGACGTTATTCTTCTATCAACGTTGTTCATCTGACGACGTTGTTATTCTATCGTTGTTTTTGTAGTTATCCCGATTTGTACACACCAAGCACTCACCCCACATATATCACGTTCCCTCCCTTAAGTAATTTAGTAAATTCCACTGAAAAATATTTATCTATTTTAAAGAGGCAAAGTAGAAAGATATTAAAAAAAACAACACTTAAACAAAGTTCAATTTGAATGGGAAATTTTATGTAATAAAACCAACATTAAGCCAATCTGGATCTTGGGGATCAGAAATGGATTTTGAATTTACTATTTTAAAATAATAAAATTAAATTTTTGTTTGACGTGTACGTAATATTATATTTATATATAGTCTTACATCGTCGGCATAGTCGAAGATACCATTCTTTCTGGTTTTACATTGAAAAGTTAATGCGTTGGTTGTTATTCCTTTAAGGATTCTTTTGAAAGAAAGAGATGAGAAGTTGTGTTTCAAACAATTTATTTAGTTTATTTTAAAAAAATTGGTATGATTTCAATACTAACTAAAAAATTAATAACAAACTTCAATTCATTTTAAAAAAGTAGCAAAAATTAAACAGTCTTCATTCAACGACTCTTATTTGATGCTTAAATTTAAAAGAAATACATTTTTTTACTTCAATTAATTGTTCATATTCATACAAACCCTTTTAAGCAAAAAAAAAAAAAAGAAAATTAAATAAGGAAATTTTATTAAAAGATTTGCAGAGTAAAAGTTTGTGGTGAAGGACAAAAACCAAAGTATCGCCTCTTTACTGATGGTTGCTGATCTCCACTTCCTTTGCTATTGTTGCTGATTTCACTCGGTTGAATGCCACTGCTGCCATAATCAGTTGTACAACTTTCAATGTTAGTGCACAATGTCTCTCGAGAGTGTTGGAATTTTAAGAATTTTACTCATCCAAGGACTTGTTAAAGACGTTGAAAGTACCATCATTTACTCCCTGCGGCTTAAAGGCTTTTTGTTTGAAGATATCAGGTTGTGGCAATAAGTGGCATATGAGTTTATGAATGCCATATTTCGTTTGCTACAAGTACAATTTTAGATGGCTTTGGCTTGTATGATGGGAGAGTTAATGGGTCACCTTCCGTGCCCGCGAGATTTTCATTTCCTTCGGTATTTCCCGTTTATTGGATCTTGCAGTACCAATAATAGTTAATTTGTACGATTCTTAAAGTAAGCTTTTTGTTAAGGGAACAGATGTTAACAGATGTTATCGCAAGTTATGTTTCGGCACGTACCATGTATGGAATTTGATAGCTCTGTCACAAAATACTCTCCTAATGGAAGATATGGAATATCATTAAACATGTACTTGGTAATACTATCGCATATCATCACGATTTTGATCCCATATTTGTTTCGCTTTTTGGGAATACACATTTTAAATGGACATTACCCATCATCAATGCTGGTATGCGATACTGGTACAAAGGTATTTGGTCGCAGAGCTGGACGTAAAGATTTATCGTCCATCCTTAGGTGTCGAATCAAGAAGTCGAATCTTTTACGACTCATGCTTGACGCATATCGAGTTCCAAAATAGATAGTATAAATAAATCGTCAGTAGATAAATGGCTATACTTGAATACTGCAAATGTAGTCTAATCACTTCGACGATTGAAACATTTGTCCACTGCACTATTTCCAAAATTAATTTTTTTATTGTGAAAAAAAAAAGAAAACATCGAAACATTCAACTGGATCATGGATTGATTTGTACTTTCTAGTTGGTCCTCTTGTAGTTCAAACTATGTTTATAAACGAAACATGGCTAGAATTTTGACCCTTCGACGTAGTCCAGCAGTATTTATTTTTGTAATGAAGGGTACGCTGGGAAACAGTGATGATATGGCTATCGGAAGGAGTACTTAAATTATTTGGTATGTGATGTTGCCCTTGTGTCGGTAATATGTTTTCATCTGTCTCTAAAGCATCAACAACTTCATGTTCATTATCACTCTGAACATAATTTTCCGTTTTCATGGCACGCACTGATACTGAATGTGAAAACTGGTCAGGAGAAGATCAATCGTGAGAGAGAGGCAGAACAAATGGTTTTTAATTTTTAATCTTTAATCAGATTAACTTTTGATTAACCACATTAGTTGGAAAACACTGATCAATGTATTGATATCGTAAGTATTTCATAAATAGAGTAATTCGTCACATAGATCCATTCTGCCAAAACTAACATTGTTACGTAGGTGGAATTGATTGGCTTGAAACTCCGTTAAGATTCATGCGGAGGCACCATTTCTTACGGATGTAGGGGATGCGTGACAAGAATTGCATCTTTGGTATAGTTGAAGATACCCTCCTCTCTGGGTTTTGTTTTCTATGAATTACATATAAATTATTTTTTTCGATTTCTTCTTTTATTGAAGTTTTCTTGGTTGAAACTAACGATAATTTTAAAAGACTGCGCTCACTTAGCCTTTCCACATGAAATTTTGCATAATAGTGGCGACTGATTCTATTCCAAGATCGCGGTCAACGTCGCTGCTATGAACGTAGCCGAGTGCATTTATTATTTCTTTATATATCAAGGGTTTATATTAAAATAGGATACTACGCTTAATGCATCTCCTGACAGACATTCCATTAAGTAGATAAACTTATCAATTGTTGAGATAGATGAATCGTAATCAATGAGGTGTGTATACGCTGCTTTAAATCGTGCATTTTCCGTTAAACTTACGTAGTTTCAAGGTAGGTAAACGATTATGGTGTATGCTTCCGATTTTTGTATTTAAAAACATTGTTTCATTTAAATCTTTCTTCTTATTTTGACTACTAATTTTTCGTATTAATGCCTTTGCA
>JBANCV010000360.1:0-43340 GCA_037040105.1 Amiota albilabris
ATGGGAAACAAAAAGACACCAGGCCTGGATGGAATCCCCAACAGTGTCTTGAAGTACGCAATACAGAGGAATACAGAAGTCTTCTGTGGAGTACTGAATGTTTGCTTGGAAGAGGGCACCTTTCCCTCTTGCTGGAAGTGACAGAGGCTGGTGTTGATACTGAAAGGGAGCAAACCGCCGAATCAGCCGTCATCGTATAGGCCACTGAGTATGTTGGACACAATGGGAAAGATACTAGAGCGTATTATAAGTCAACGTCTTGAGCACGTTACTGAAGGTCCAAATGGTCTGCATAGAAACCAATACGGTTTCAGGAGGAACAGGTGTGCCGTCGACGCAATAAACCGCGTTTGCGACATTGCACGGCATGCGATTGCTGGTGAAAGATGACTTTGGGGCACAAAGAAGTACTCCGCCGTAGTAACCCTGGACATAAAAAACGCGTTCAATTCGGCAAGATGGTCCAATATTGTGAGCTCTTTGGACAATCTTTGTGTACCAAGGTATCTGGTGAGAATGGAATATCTACATAAATTCAAGCATGTAAATGACTCGCATTGCCTCTTGTGTACAAACCAGCGAGAAGATGCTTGCCATGTTCTCATGGATTGTTCCCGGTTTGTACTCCTCAGAGAGTTAATCACGGCTGAGGTAGGTGGAAATCTCACACCAAATGGGGTGATTAACTACTTGCTAAAGGATGAAGACTCTTGGAACACACCGTCCGGGATAATCGTGGCAATAATGCAGCAGGTCCGAAGAGATGAGGAACTGAACAGAAGTGTGGTTTAACCTGCTATCCCTGGCGAAGTAATACCTCAATTGAAAAAAGAGCCAGTGTAGTCCAGAGGGTGGTATGGAACCTTATGTACGACCAGGTCCTGCAGTTGCAGCTTTCCGAAAATTGCACTTCGGTAGGGTTTGCAGATGATCTGTGTCAAACGATTACGGGCAAGGAGATGAAAAATATAGAGCAATTTTCGAATACCGCTAACTGTCCTAGGCAGAGTAGAAGACGGATTTGGCTCTGATCACTAGAAAGAAACGTGTAGATTTCTGCTCCGTAAGAGTTGGAGATCATGAGGTCTGGTCCAAAAAGGCTATATGGTACCTAGGTATAATGCAGGCTATCGTTAAAAGAGCACCTGCTGTACGTGAACGATAAAGCTGGATGAAAAGGGTGACTTCCGTGATTGACTGTTTTAGGCCACTACGAGTTCGAGAGGTTTTCTATGATGTATTTGCCCAGAAACTTATTTCTAGTCTTTGCCAGGGCATTGATATAAAAAGTGAGTGAATTTAATATGATCGTGCAGATGATCATTCCCTACACAACAGTGATCGGTAAAAACCGCTATAAGCCTTGCGGTATCCGAGCATCTATTATTGACAAGTCTAAATGATCTATTTTCGTTGTAGATAGGCCAGGTGGCACGTGCCACTCTTCACGATTCAAGATCCTTCTATCGTCTGTTTGCCAGCGGATACAGTGGTGGATTACAGAGCTTTGAGTCCCGTCTGACGATCGACGAAGATAGTTATCTTACGATTCTCATGCAAGGAATTCCCTGCCAACCGACATGCCTTTCTGATGGCTAGGACCTATGCCTGAAATACTGTGGCCTCATCAGGTAGCCGGAAAGAGTGTTCGAAGTTTATTTGTGGTGAGTGCACCTACACCACATTCCATCTTCGACCCATCCGTAAAGATTGAAATGTCATAGTCACTCTGAAAACTGTTTACTTTCCATTCCATCCTACCAGGAAATTTAACTTTGAAGTCGATCTCAAACGTATTATGCGCCACGATATAATCTGTTGTTCTTCAGAACATAGGGTTTTTAACCACTCCTAGTACATAACTATGTCCATATGATTTTTATGAACAGCCGGTTTCTTTTAACTTTTCTTTTGCATTGCAGATAATGTTTTTGATATGGAGGTCAATGGGGGGAAGATATAGCTGCACGTTCAGTGCTGCCGTGGGGCACGTGCGCATGGCGCCTGTTATTCCTACACATGCCGACCTCTGCACACCGCTTAGTTTGTGCACTATATAGCTCTGTCCAAGAGCTGACCACAAAACAATTGCGCTGTATGTAAGTATAGGATGTACTATATACATCCAAGCTGTTATGTTAGGGCGTAGGCCCCATCTCGTACCAGCATTCTCTTGTAAGAGTAAAGGATCACAGAGGTTTTCTTAGCCCGTAATCCTATATTGAGTTTTGCGCCAAGCCAAGGTGTTTTGCCTTATAAGAGAGCAGAAGCTGTTGTCCATTAAGAAGAGGCAGGGGGAAAGCTGGTTTTTCAGTCTTCTTTGTGAAAAGCCTCAGTTTTGTCTTGCTCGGGTTGACGTTCAGACCACATCCTGTGATCCACTTTGACAGTTTACCCAGAGCTTATCTTACTAGGAAACATACTTGATACCATGATCACAACGTCATCCGCGTCCGCGGTTACCTAGTCACACTTCTCCTCTAATACGTTACTAATATTATCATGGCTAGAGAATCTGGATAGCGCGTATGGTAAGAAGGCTGCAATAGAATATCGTTTGTAGTTAATCGCCCCCTCCGCCGTACGGGCTACCACATGTAGATCCGTTTCGTGGATAGACGTGTTAGCAAGTCGAGGTGGGACATTTATCAAGAATGTATCGAAGTTGGAGCTCCAATTCACTTTCCATCATCTTCAACAGGAACGATTTTAGGCTGATTGGCCTGAAATCTTTAGGGGACTCATGATCAATTTTCTCTGCCTTATGAATACTACCTTAACTCTTCTACAGCTCATTGGTATATGGTTTAGACGAATGCATGCTTTAGAAATCATGGAAGAAATCCATCAATGACTGGCGATTTATAGGGTGAAAACGTAGAATAGCATGATCTTTTGCTTTGTAAAGATCGAAACAACGTCTTGCGAAGATTGCCGTAACCATACAAATATTTCCGAGTTAGTTGTCGCATCATTGCAGTCAGGAAGGAGGGTCTTACACGTTCCTTGGACAGAACCTTTCCCAGTCTAGCTGAGACGAAAGTAGACTCGATCGACTCTTAAAATTCGTTCCAGCCGTTATATTTGGCATTCCTGATGGCTTTTTTGTAAGTCTTGAGACAGTCTTTGTATACATGCTAGTTGTTATCCCTAAAACATTGGTTGAAGTCGTTTCTCGTTTCCTCTCTGAGCTTCATTCCACCAGTGTGGGAAACTTTTTTGGCTTCTTCTAAGTGGACAGGATATCTTTTACGCTGTGCCGAAACCGTCCTCATTTCAATTTCGTTCCCGGAGTCAATATTCGAATGTGTGAAAGTGTTCAGTTTCATATTACGTGGGTTTCTAAATTGAACAAAAGTTGTTTTTCTTTCAACACTGTGATTTTTACAGCTATTAAATCACCTGAAAGCCGCCCCTGGATTAAGTACAGGCGACTTTGGCGACGAGAAGGCCGTTGGTGTTAACAACGTGACACCGAATAATGTGGGACTCAGTGAACCAGGAAGTGCTGCATTGACTAGCAGTAGTTCCTTTTATGACCTTGGTGAAAGGATAAGGATCCTCGTGAACATGCTGGAAGAAAAGTGGTCGGACAGGAAGCTAAGGCGATCCACCAACCAGCAGATGAGGGACACGGTCGACAGTATAAAAGCATCGTATCAGCTGTCGGCAATAAGAATAAAGGACGAAGGAGCCAAGAAGGTGACCAGAAAAATAAATTACAAATGGTAACACTCCTAAAAAAGCGGCGCTCTACACCTGCAGAGTAAGCCAAGAGGTGAGGCCAAAGAACCTACGGCATTGAAGATATCAACCACTGGGTCCGCAAACAGTACAGAGCTAACGAGTAAAGGTGCATCTACGGGGCAGGGCTCTATTGCAAACTGGCAATCTGTACAGAAAAAAGTTGAGAGCAAAGGACAAGGAGAAGAGGCTGACCTGATGCGTTGGTCATTGAAGAGAAAGACGGGAAGTCCTACAGTATCATCGTTCCGTTATTTACCCACAACAAAGACCTTAAAGGTGTAAGCGAAAATATTAACTGTATTCGTAAGACGCTGAACGGTTCCAGCAGGATATTGGCCCCATGAAGGAACATTTTAAGCAGCTCAGGGACACAGTTGGTTCTGCATATGCCCTCGCTAACGCTGGAAATCCAACTGGCGATTCTGGACATCGACGATACCACTGGAACCGAAGACATCGAGGAGGCCTGTAGAGAGCAGTTCGGAATAGGGTCCTAAAGCTGGCGTTAACTCTACAGCCGCAGTTTTTCGCAGACTTGTATGGACAAATCCAGAAAGTGGTTCTTCTCACCAAACCGGGAAAACCACTATGTGAACCGACATCGTTTAGGACAATTTGTCTATTGGATACGGCAGGCAAGGTTTTCGAAAAAATCTTGGTGAACAGGCATGAGGCTGAAATCCAACGAGCAGGTTGCCTATCCAGATCCCAGTTTGTTTTCAGGAGGACCAACCATTGGCGCCATATCTAAAGTGACCAAGATTGCGCAGGAAACGATTAAAGGCAGTAGATGGACATGTGGAGAAAAAGAGTGTTGCCTAGTGATCACATTGGATATTAAGAATGCCTTCAACTCAGCTAATTATGGAGGCGCTCACCGAGTTCGGAGTTGAACCTACCTGGAAAGGATGATACGAAGATACTTCTGCCAGCACGTTCTCTTCTACGACACCACAGAGTGATAGGTCACATACCACGTCACTGGAGTGGAGCCGCAGGGCTCTGTCTTACAGCCAATTCTCTGGGACATTATGTACGATGGCATCCTTAAACTCTGCTTCTAAGTCGGAGTTAATCTGATAGACTTTGCAGATGACATTGCACTGGCAATTGTCGGCAAGCACATCAGCGAGTCGGTTGAGCGCTGTAACATGGCTATCGCAACCATCTCATCATGGATAAGCAGTCTTGTTCTTAATCTAGCAGAGCTCAAAACAGAGATCCTACTTATCAGCAGTCGAAAGGCTGTGGAAAGAGCATCGGTCTTAGTCGGCAACACCGCCATCGAGTCAAAAAGTTCGGTTATATATATAGGGTTGACTCAAGACTACAGACTCACTTTTAAGGAGCACGTAAGGTAGGAGAGGCGGTAAGAGTGTATAAGCCTATGGATAAAGCCTTTATAGAAGATATCTTGTGCACACCTATAGGCTGGGCGCACTTAGAGTCATAAGCGCTTTCCGCACCTTATCAGAGGATGCCGCTTTAATACTAATTCCGAGCTTAGCTGGGTGGATTGGAAGGAAGCATGGTGAGCTGAATTTTTACCTCACTCAACTTCTGACCGGTCATGCATGCTTCAGGCAGTACTTATTTAGGTTCCACCACGATGAAGCTTCATGGTGCACATATTTCGGCAACCAGTGCGAGGAAGACCCAGCACATGTGCTTTGCGAATGCGAAGGATCCGACAAAGAGCTGCCACCGGTCACGAACCTGGTGGGCCATATGCTGGATAGATGGATTGCTGTATCGAAGTTTGCGGCTATCGCCATGAAGAAGCTTCGCAGCCTGGAGAGATCCCGTCGAACGCAAGATGTCGGCTAGTGTTTGTAGTACCAGCCTTATGAAACTTTGCTTAATTGGTAGTGCCGTAAGGTCCAGGTACCCCTCAAGTTTCCGTTCCTATTTTGTTTATTGTTTTCTTTCTTTTACTCGTATTTTTTTTTAAATTCATATCACCTATATCTGCGTTAACTATTGTATTCTTCTCTTTTTCCCCCTTTGGAAATCAACCCAGGCACATGATGCTTCTTCAGGCATATACCCACACATACACCTTAACTTATATCTGCTTTGACTTCTTCATACTTTTATTCTTCCCTGTCTTCGACTTCCCCGGCACCTTCAGGTAACAAACTTTCTTAACGCATTTTTTACAAAGCAGCAGCCCTTCATCATTTTCAATGATAACATAACATATCGTCGATTCTTCTTTGGAATTGGTTTTTCATTAACATTGATAACAGCAACTGATCGACGCGCACACTTCCCTTCTCTAGAAACGTTAAACGTGATGGAGAGTTGTGTTGTTCACATTGCTTGTGTAATACTCGACTATCGAAACATACACCCAACAAATGGTTTAGTCCCTTTCGGTCTTTATCATTATATCCTCATAAACTTAATCTTTTAATCAGAAACGACTATTTAATTCTTTGAAAAATCGGTGAGATCACTTCTAAGGCAAGTATGTAGTGACCCGATTCATTTTTCAAGATCATTTAGATAACCCTAATATATGTTTACAGCAAACTTGGTACTTTAATATTAATTTTTAAGCTTTATGCCAAAAAAAATTGGCTTTTTTTACCATAGTGCATTGGACAAAAACAATTCATTCATGATACTTACTGGCGTTTATTATAAAACTAATGCTAGACTTGTTTTCTTTTTACTCTGTGATATAATCATTTCAATTTGTTTTAAATTCGTTTATAATTTTCCATTTTTGAATTTTTAAGTACCTTAATTCCGCATTGCTTATTTCTGTTTTTGTTTTTACATTTATTAATTTCTTTTTAACTTGAAAACGTTTTTAAAAAGGGAATGCATTCAGAAATTCAAAAATTTCAGCTTTTATTTCAATATATCTTGTGACTCAAAAGCCGTAGCGCCAAGTAATTTACACATTTTGAAAATATTGAATTAATTCCTGTGAAATGAATTGCATGTCATATCATCCAAGAGGGATGAAGTAGGGGCTTTCAAAAAAGTATCCAAAATTGAAAAAAATACTATATTTTTCTTTTTAAACGTATTGCTTGAGAATGGCTTTCCCCATTTGTCTGATTTTTGTTTTGTTCTGTTCGTTATAGGCCAATAAGAAAAGGAAATGTTTGGAAACTCTATTGGAGAATTTGGAAAATTCGAATTATGTATTAACTTATAAATAAATACATAAGTATAGTTTATTTGGTGGGTTTGTTGACAACAACAACATGCAAAGAAGCAGTATTGTAAGTATATGAATTTTATGGTGTGCACAGAGAATGAACGATGAAAA
Organism: Amiota albilabris; assembly: GCA_037040105.1. Taxonomy (NCBI): domain Eukaryota; kingdom Metazoa; phylum Arthropoda; class Insecta; order Diptera; family Drosophilidae; genus Amiota; species Amiota albilabris. The sequence continues at coordinate 7,034 of JBANCV010000360.1, forward strand.
GAAAACTAGAAACACACAGAAGCTGCAATATGTTCGCTGTTGTACTAGTTTGTGGGCAAGAAGGAGGCAGACGGCAAACTTAAATAAACAACAACTGCGTTGAATGCTGTGTTGAAAATAACAACGTTATGCCTGACAGAGAGACGGACATAAGCAATGACTGCAGCAAAAGCAGCATATTTGTTTTCGAAATCCGATGTTTCTGCTGCCAAAAAAAAAAAAACAAAATGTTTTCTTTGTATTCCTCCTTTGTTGTTGTTGCTATTGCTATCGTTGGCAAAAAAGTGTTCTCCTATACAAGCCTGATACTCAAATTCATATTCTTATTAGTGTCTTTTTTTGTTTTTTTATGCTATCATATAGCAATTTGGACACTGGAAGTGTTTGACCCATATACATAGAGTAAATTTCAAGGCCCTCGTAATATCGGGAGGGGTACCCCAATATAAAGCCCCTACTCAAATTCTTGTTCTTATTAAAAAAACTTTTTCGTTTTTTGTGATATCATATTGAAATACATAATAGTTTCTAGTCTATATTCATCAACCATGTAAATTTCTCGTTCCTAACGTTGTAAATGTGTTGCAAAAGCGAAAACCGATGCTACCTAATATTACTATTAAAAAAATAATAATTTAAAGTCAAATAGTAAATAATATTTAGTGGCGTACGAATTAATAGTGGTCACAATTTTCTTATCAGTTAATCAAAGTAAATGCTTAATAAATTAATATTGTTGTTGTTTATTTTGGCATTACAATAATTTTTTTTCTTCTATCGTAAAGACAATAAAATTTTCTTTCAGAAACAATATATTTGTAGGTGATATCTGCATTAGCATTGAAAAAATCGTATGTTAAACATTGCACACACGTAGAAAAGCATACCGTACGAATTAATAGTGGTTGGGGCTCATAGAGGAAAATATTAAGCATAAAGGAAAGAACATGATATATAAATGCATTAGTTGCTCAAACTTTTTTCACCATGACTCGGTATGATGTTTTCAAATTTTTCGCGCCCCACTTTAGGGAAAAAATCATTTATTTATGAATCAAAATTTCGCTAGTACTTCTGTGTCAACCTTTATGTCTTACTGAGGATACTTCTCATCCAACGTTGGATATTTCCCTTTCTATAACTTGACTTGTTTTTTGTCTATATATCTTAATGTAGGCTATTATAAATAAATAAATGATTATAAATTTATTTATTGTAAACTAAGAAAAACTATTATTATAATACATATTATTATTACAATATGAATATCTAAAATCTCCCGGGTTCCTTTTAACTTAAAAATGTTGTTGTATTTATTTTATTATATTGGGCTCTCCAGACGTAAGAACAGTACTCGAAGACTAGGCCGACTAGAGAGAGGAAAAGAAGCATAATAGTTTAGTAATCATTAAATTTTTTAGACCAACTTATTTAAGTTCAAAAATACTCACAGTTTTTTTTAATAGTTGAAGAAATATGATGGTTAAAGCTTAGTTTGGGGTCAAAAATTACTCCGAGAGACTAGCATTATCGATAGCGTATGAAAGTAAATGAGGCTTCATACGAAGAAACGCCATGATTATATATATATAACATATATTTTTACATGTCAAAAACTTCACTTTTTTTCGTTTTATTTCAAATCTTTCTAATGCAAAAATTTTAAAAAAATTGTTGCGTACGGTAGGTTGTTTTATGTGAAAAAAAGTAAATTTATACAATTCACACGTTCTTTAATATGCTTCTTCATTCAGTATGCTCAAAGAATGTCTTTAATTATTGAACTGTCAATGGGCATCAAGTCACTCAAGCCGTTGAACGAAATTGACCCTCAGAACATAATACTGCCACCACCATGGCTAACTTTTTCATACATAGGAGCAGATTTCTGGTGAGTTTTCTTGTTTAATCTAACAAATATTTTTTTTTGGATGAGTGGTACTCAAAACTACTTTCATCTGTCCAAAGAATATTACGCCAAAATGATAAGGGCTTGCCAAAAAAGTTTTTTGCAAATTCCAAGCGTTTCTTTTTGTTTTTTGGGGTGACACCTTACTGTGTATGTCTTCATATTATCATCAATTAAACGTCTACGAATTGTTCTTTCGATTATATGATTTTTTCTGCTCATATTACACTCTAAAGCTGGTGTTTTCAGTGGGTCGCCTTTAAATATTCGTACTATCTGTCGATCTTCATGGTTTGCGGTCTTTCGCTTTCTTCCAGATCGACACAAGTTAGTAACTTGTTTTGTTTTTTTATATGTATTCATTTGATATACAGTTTGGCGTAACAAATTATATTCCTTAGCTATAATGATAACGGAAATACCCAAGTTAAACTTTGTCATAATTTCAATTCTGATAATAGCACATAGTTCAGATATTTTCACCATATCTTTTTTATTGAAACCCGAACCTTTTTATTCTTTCATAATTAAATATGATATCTTAATCAAAAACGCTGATCACAATGCAACAAACTTTCAGTAAATAAGCAAAAAATGATAAAATCACGTGATCTCAAAATACTTATGTCGTTATAAAATACTCTCTCAAGTTGGATTTCTCTCTTCAGAAAAAGAATGTATAAACAAACTAGCCAAATATTAAGCATGCTTAGTGCTAAATGTTAGAACAATGAATAAATCATAATAAAATTTCCGTTACATGAAGCTAGAGTGTAAGAGAACAACAAAAAGTTTGCATTGCTTTTTGACAAAATACTTATGTCAACCTCTGTATAACATCGAAAGTGATATCATTAAACGATTGACAGAGATTGACATAATCTTCGAGAGTAATTCAAAGAAAGAATGAGATCGTTTATAAAAATTATAATCAATAAAGAACCAAGGTGGCTTCCTTGAGGAACATTAGAAGTGATATTGACTCGACTGGAAAGAGTGGATTTAAATAACACTCGCTGAACTCTATTTTTAATTAAAATGAAATCTAGCAAATCAGATGTTGCGGGAAACGTAAAAGGTCCTGCTTATGTAAAAGTAGATCCTCATTAACCAGAGGTCGCAAACAGTCAACACACATTTTCAATGCGCACTGCTTACTGAAAAACCAAAAACAAAACAGATCGGCTTCTGTCAGCGCCGAACAGTTATTTTTGATTTGCTTGTGTAGTCGGTCTTCGGTTTCTATTTGAGCAAAGATAATGTTGGTCTAACAATAACCGTAAAAAAAGAACCACTTTGGCGAGCTCTCAAAAATGAGTGTTTCTGAAAGACTAAAACGAAATCACGTTTGTCTTTCAGTGTTTTTATTGTGATGTTCTTCATATTCATAATTATTACACACAATTTATTGTTGGATAAAATCAGAACACATAAGAAAGAGAGAAGGTGGGAGTGAAGCACACACACAGCCGCTCATTCCTGTGTATGAATTAGACATCTGCGTGCCTTCATTGACGACTGAAGTCCAATGAATGAATTCGAATTAAATTGAAATGCATGAGAGCGGGCACGAAATAAATGAAGAAGAAAGCTGGCTGGTTTTGAGTTTGACAGCAGTCGGCATTTTATGAAATGATTTAGAACGAATTAGCGTGCAAAACAAAATGAAAATTTCGATGCTCACTTTTTTTTTTTGTTGTTGTTGTCTTTCTTCTTTTCCTTACGCACAGCAAAACAACAACAACCCTTTGTCGCATCAACTCTTTTTCAAAATAGTGAATCAAAATGCAAATCAGGACTTTGCAAAATATGAATGCATTCGAATTAATATAATAACCAGAAATCAATGCTCAAAGTGTTTCTGTTAAACTGTTATTCATGGTGTCTGTAAGAAACCGGTTTTTTACAGACAACCTGAAAGTGTTGATTGTTATTTCTGACTTCTGTTATTAAGAGAATTAAACGGTTTGATCGGCCATTGCAGTAATAGCGCTCTTTTGAACTAAAGAGAATTGCTTACCTTTTGACATGGTTTTGCTTGGTTTTCCTAGGTTTTAACAGCCCGTAGTTGAAAGCAGTGCATTTGTGATGAGTCACTAGACATGCTCTTTCCAACATTCTGGTGAAGAGTTATGGATGGAGTTATACAGCTCGGAGACTTTTGGGACAAGTCTCGTATTTGACTGAAGTGAATGCGTATTAAAAAATGTGAGATTATTGGCATCATAGCCTTACATAAAAAAGTTGCAAAAAGTTTTTTAATCATTTTTATGGTTTTTGGAAAACATGCAGTTGTTCTGCCTTTACCATGGTGCTTATGATATGAATGAAAGTTTCTTTGAGCTTAGTCGCTGCTTGCGTAACCATAAACACGTCATAAGAATACAAGTTTTTAATGTTAGTTTTGTTAAGTTTCCCATTCGAAAAATAAGAAAAAAAAAGAAAAAAAATGTGGTAGGTAGCATCGCTATAATATCGTAGCATTTTTTGCGTGAAAACGTTTCTCTCGAATTATCAGGTATAATTTAATAGGAAGAAGTGAAACAGAGATTTTTATACTCCTCACGTATTGAATAGAATTATAAGTTTATCATGAAGTCATGAATTCATGCTCTTATTAGAAAAACTTTTTTGTTTTTTGCGCTATTATCTTGAAATTTGGACACAATAGGTTTCTGATCCATATTCATAAACCATGTAAAGTTTAAGATCCTAGGATAACTGGATCGCATAGCTCTCAGTAGTACATCTTCGGTATAGTCGAAGAAGCCCTTCTTTCTGGTTTATTGATTTATTTATTATATCATTAATATATAAACATTTGTTTAGCCTGTGTAAGTACATATTTCAGTTGAAAGCTAAATAGTGCATATTATATTTTTCTGTAAGTAACTAAGGATTAAATAAACAAATAAGTAATAAAAATATTCAAAAAAGCTTTGCAATAGACACAAATAACACAAAATTTTCCTTAAAACAAGGTAATAATCTATAAAATTCTTATACTTATCTTCTTGTGAATAGAATCAATAAAATTCAGACGCAGTTGATTGATTGGATCAACGAGCCCTAGTCTGGCGGCAAGTGTGTTACCTTCATAGCCGGGTTTACTACGATTAGGCTTCCAGACTTGCCTAAACCGTGAGGCGAGCACCTTGTATGTTATTTGGATTTATTGAGATTTTAACATACAAAATACCAACTAAATTACCGACTTCTCCAAAAATTTTCTTTCATTTTCATCACTTGTGATAAAACAAAACGAAAGTCATATTAATTTGATAACAGTCAAAAAGCTTTTTAATAGCAGACCTGCGATTTTTCGTTTTCGAAAATAAAATTTGATTATGCTTGATGTTAAGAGACCTAATTCTAGCATAATGTAGTACATTTTATCTTTTTTCACATTGTTATAGGTAATGTCTGATTTATAAGAAATCAAATCCATCTGACCTTAAATACTGCTAACAATGAAAAAAACGATAGCCCAGAAGAACGTGACCACTGCGATTTAGCTTGCCATCTACATCAAAAATGTATACACTACGAGTTATCAGGTAAGCACACCCTCTCTTATAAGTCATTTCGATTTAATTTCAGCCATGATATGATAGCTTAAATTTTAAAATTATTCTTGTTTACCGTCATCGTCTGCTAGTAATCCAAACAAGTTATATGTATTAAATTTGCTTTACCAATATTCTTGTAATTTTGTTTGTTAAGATGTTTGTAGCTTACTTTTTTGATTATTGTTACTGTTTTGCATTTGTTCTATCGATTTGTCTGGAGATTGCATTTTACGGTTTCTTTTGTTTGACTTTAACTGTTCAGTTTATTGTTTTCATTAAGTATATGCGTGTGGCTTTGTTGCAGGAGTGAAAAATTTCTAGAAATGAATATATATAAGAACCAAATTTGGAGTAAAAACGTAGTAGGGATATCTTAATGATCTTGAAAATGTTTATTTGAATCAAAACAGTATTTATATAGTTGGCTTAAAAGCGATTTATAGTGTATTCACCTCAAACTGAATCAAGTTGATTTACTTTGTCGTTCACACCGACGAATATTAATCATGAACAGCTGTTTTTTGTTTTTTGACTAAATTTAAACGAAAAATTTATGATAACTACATGACTTACAAATATTTGCATGGTATGCAAATAATTCTTGCAGCTCTCTTTTTCATCCATACTACGTATTTTATTAAAATATTAACAAATATTTTACAATTTCAAATTTGCTATTTTGTTTGTTTATTGTTTTGGGCTATCATCAGCTATTTTTTATTGGCGCTCAACAAAACAACAGAAAAACAATCGAAAATACACAAATACACACACATAAAAAATGCTGAAATTGCCCAACCGTCACTCGAGTGACCATTCTTAATTTTAAAACCAGAACGCAGGCATTCTTGATGGGACTATTGATTCGAATTACATTATACAACAACAACCCCTGAATAACGTCATTTTCTCTTGTGGTTGTTGTCGAAACTGATGCGAATCAATAGTCGCATCATAATGGATTCAAATCTCCTCCGGTGTGAATACAGCATTAAATTATCTTTATTGCTTTGAAATCTTTTAACCTAAGCCAAATTTTACCTACTTTATTTCGATGTTTCTGAAATTTTGAATATAGAATGACTAAAAATATAAGGCTTTAAATATATTTATTAAAACTAAAAGTATACAGGTAAGTTCATTTTAACGGAAAAAAAGGCGGAATCTATGGTTTCTGAAAAATAAAGTTCTAATTACAATCTTGCTAAAATGAATGATTATAAAACTTACCGCACAAATTTGTTAGACTTATTTGCTATTTCCTCTTTAAACTCTCCATTTAAAGCAATTTGAATAATGCCAAAACAATTCTGTTCATCATTCTCTTCATCTTCATCTGCACCATTCATCATATTATCTTCATTCGATGAACTTTGCGAAGGATCTATGCCTTTTTGGGCTAATTGAACATTTGGCGAATCCAATAGGGTGACAACTTCTGCAGACGAATTTTTTGTTTTTCGCCGTTCTATTGTGCGGAAGCTGGATAATAACGGATCAGAAGAATTCATTGCTGTGTGAAAAAAGTAACACATATTGTCGGCTGCATTTTCTAGCATGTGATCTTCTGTCGCTTTTGAAGAGCTTTCCAATATTTTATAGCCATATACTAATACCTTGTGTACTGTAGGAGCCATTGGTTACCAATGATATTTTTATACTCTTCACGTAGTGAATAGTGTTAGAAGTTTGTTATTTTGCAAAGAAGGAGTCATGGTAGACCCAATAAAGTATATTTATTCTTGACCAATGCGACGAGACGAGCTCTTTCTGGTTTTACTTAAAAAACATTAATTAAATGTAAAAGATAACAATGATAACTGCCATGGTAGTGTTTTTAATGTTGGGAAATATAATTTTGAAAAATAAAACGCAGAATTTTGAGAGGCGCCTACAACCCTTTGGAACTGCCAGAATCAGAGAAAGTACAATTTATTTTTCGCTGCACAAAATTTGTTACCCCATAATTACTTGCATATTATTATTTATTTATTGCTATAAAAATGCTTTCCATATGATGTTGAATTTTTATTTATGTATATAAATAAGCTGAATTTATAATAAATTTTTATTTTAAAAAAATATGCCAAGTGCGAGTCGGACCCGCAAATGAAGGGTTCCGTAGATATTGTATATTTTTTTTTGTTTTTTGCGTGTTTCAGTGACCATACTTGAATTTACTCTATTTGAAGCGCACCTTTGTTTCAATATAAGAAATAAATTATCAATTTACACTTAGATGAAGTGATAAAATTAAAATAATAAAGTATTGCGTACTGTTTAGGGTATCATATTAACAAACACATTTCTTGTATGGGGTTTTTTTTATCTTTATTTTCCTTTTATTATTTGTTGTTAATAAGACAATACAAATACACATTCTCTACAAATTTCAACTGTCTATCTATTACAGTTTATGAGATACAGCCGGAGTCGGACGGACAGTAGAAACTTAGTAATGGGGTTCCGTTAACACCCAATGGGTAAAGAATATGCCTCACGTATATAAGCACAAAATTGAAGTGAAACTGCTGCACAAAATGTTAAGAATTAAGTTTTAAAATAATTACTAGAGTTGTGCTCTATAATATTATTCATTTATTAAATTTTTTTGTGATGTGTATACAAACGTTATGAGAGGCTTATGATAACTAAAATGAGATACAAATATTTGCGTATCTACAGTGTTTAAGTATCGTGTTAATATAGCGTCTGTGTTCCATGTTGTGTTGCTGATTTTGCAGGATCACTTGACATAGTCAAATGAAATTTTTCTTTGAGAAAATTTAGACGGGGCGCTGATGATTCATTAGCAAAATATACATTGAAATATCTTCCAAGAATTATAGGGATTTTAACTGATCCAAGATTGAGAATTTTAGCTTCTTCATAAGAATGTAAAAGTAGAGATTTGTGAATGAATGGAATAATTTTGTCAATTGCCCTGTTACAGGATATATAACCTAATGTGTATTTCCAAAATGCTGTACAGCATTAGATTCTCCAATAAAATGACGGGTGTAGCGGCATGTTACGGTGTTGGTCATTAATAAGCCACCGTTAGTGCAGCTTCAATAAATTATTTGCTTATTTTTTTGTTATTTTATATAAGGCCACCACTTCCACCTGTCAACATCCGTTTTTTCATTCAATTGTTACAATTCAGCCTCATCGACCTATAAAAAAAATTGAAGTTATTAAGTTAGCAATTATCATGTTTTTATATTTCATTCACCATTAAGGCGATCTTCGCTCATCGTAGTCCTTAGCCATGTTTTACTCTCTTTAGGATACTATAAGATCTCTATAGTAGTCGTAGTGCACGGAAGCGCAAGCAAAATGCAAATTGCTTCTTGAATTTTTGGATGACTGCATTTTTGTAAGCAGAAATTAAATCTGTCGGCTCTTTGTTACTCTAGTCTTGATACCAGAGATCTACCTCATTTTGGATGCCTCCAAGATCATAAAATCTAGTTGCATTACAAATTTGAGATTTGAATTCTTTCAAGCAAAAGCATGGGATATGCTGCATTATTTTCCTGTGAAAATCTTTTCTTGAGTGCAAATATCAGCGAGTCTACATAAGGCAGAAAAATTGATCAATGGAAATATTCCTTGTGGCAGCATTCTTTTCTGCTCTCAGATTTTCTAAGCCAACAACTATTTCATAATAGTTTTTTTTATAACTGTTCCGAATTTCTGGGACGGAATTAAGATCATTGTCAACCAAATTAAGTCTAAACCTAGCACAATGGAAATAGAAACTTTTCGTGAACCTTTTGTGCTGTTAATATTTTTTTAACACCACCTGTCTTTCCAGCCATCATGGCGCATCCGTCAAAACCCAGCCCACATTTTGCGGGATTCAAATTAAGCTCTGCGGCAAAGTCTTTTATAACTGACGCTATTGCTTTTGCATACATCGTCAGAAGTTCCACGAACCCAACAAATCCTTCAGGAATTATTACTTTATTTTAGTCGAAAAATCTGACGCCAATTGAAAGTTGCTCCTTTCCGGCCATGTATAACTTTTTCTGCAATAATCAGTTCATCATTCTGAATACCTGGCGACACGTAAAGCTGATATTTTTAACGTCTACGTATGTAATGTTAGTTTATTGTAATAAGAAATTCAAGCTAATTTAACACAATTAGTAATAAAGTATTGCAAAATGATTCAGAAATAATACTAATAATAATTCAAGGACAATAGCAACTTGGTTATCGCAACGTTCAAACTCCGTATTTCACAACTTCTTCCGACGACACGCTGTTACAGGGTCCTTACATTCTGCCATCCTGTTCTTCGTCATCTGACTCAGATGACATAGCATCCTCATAGTCTGTCACGTACCGCCAGAGCTTCAAGTTGTCACAACTGGTGGTAGTAAGATTCAGCCCTTCAACTTTTGCAACATAGAAAAACACCTTTGTAACGTGCACTTTGTGATCTCTCTAAGCACACTTTTTTTCCTTACCGTGATATTTGAGCCCGTATCGACTAGGCTATATACTTCTATTTCGTTGATTTTTATTTTTTTAAGTCTTTGAGTATTCACCACAGTGTTTACATTCTTAATTGTCTTTCGCAGTTTTTTGAGATATGCCCAAACTGATTGCAATTAAAACATTTTGACTTAGTAGGACAATCTTTTCTCAAATGATCTGTTTCTCCACAATTAAAACAAAGGTTTTGTTTTTTCGCTTTCTCGCTGTGCACACTTTCCTTACCGCCACTGTATTGCTGTTTATACTAGTTTTCACCTTCGTTTAATCGTTCATATGTTTCATAATTTTCTTTTAATTCGCTATATGATTCGCAGGTGTACATAATATTATTTATTTATTTCTTTATTTATTTATAAAAAGTTTGAGTGTACTTAAAAATACCTACAAACTACTATTAAATTTGAAGCTATAGCTACTATAGTCTTAAGCTTACTTAGTAGCTAAAATTTATTTACAAAGTTATATACAAAACTTAAATTAATTTTTTTTTTTTTTTTTTTTAATATGGGACCTTATATTAATTACAAAAGTTAAATTGTTAAGTTATTATAATGTTTATTGTAATTATTTATTTATTTTTTCATTTATTTTTTAATTTATTTTTTCATTTATTTTTTCATTTATTTTTTCATTTATTAATTTTGTTTTTTAAATTAGATTGAATAATTCAGATGTTTTTAAAAAATTAATAAGATGATATTGTTGCGGGTAGGGGTGGATAGAGAAAGTAGCGGGTCAGAAGTAGGAAAATTTTGGAGTTTTTGGTTGTTAAAATGTGAGCAATCAGAGAGGATATGTTGGACGGATAATGTGGTGTTTTGGTTGCAGTGGTTACAAATATTAGATAGAGAGGTATCGAAAAGATGTTTGTGTGTTAAGTTGGTGTGTCCAAGGCGGAGCCTAATAAATTTGCAAATTTCTCGACGATTTAGATATGGATCCATAAAGAAGTGTCTATATTCTTGCAGAGAGTTTTTGTCCTGATTTATACATTTATAATGGGGACTAGTCAGATGCCCGATTGATTTAAATTGGTTTTGAAAAATTGTACGAATGTATTGTTTAACATCTGTAATGTTTTTATTGCTTTCATAAATTAACGGATACAAGTACAATTTTTTAGCACATAGGCCCGCCAGTTCATTGCCGGCTATCTCACAATGACCGGGAACCCAGATAATTTTGAATTTAAATGTGTTGGATAGAATGATATTTCTTATGGCTGAGGAGTAAGGATTCTGGTTGTTGATGTTGGCAATAGCGTTTATTGAGGCTATGGAGTCTGTACATATAGCAAACTTGGCTTTTTTTTGGCATGAGAACAAGCTGCAAGTATGGCTGACATTTCAGCTGTAAAGATCGAGGAGAAATCAGGCAGGAGCTGATGACTTATAACTTCATCTTTTGTGGTTACACAATAAGATACTCCTGAAGCAGACTTGGAACCATCCGTGTACAGAATTTTGAAAGTTTTGTAAGATTCTTGGAGTTCTATTGGCATTATATGTTCATTGGGGTGGTGCGAAAAGCACCCAGAGTGGTATAGAGTTGTGAGTTTATTTAATAAGGATTTTGGGGAGTTGCCATAAAATTGTAAGCCAAAGTCTATCTTAGACATGATTATTGCGTTAATAACGTTAAGTAATGTGAATTGATTGCAATTGTATTTATTGTTGGATAAGGGAAAGAACTAGATCTGTAATGTGATGGTTCCATCTGTAAAAATTATTAAGGGTCAAGCCAAGAATTTTAAGGGAATTAACATTGTTTATTGGGGCTAGGGAAGAAGGAATGTTTATAGGGTTTTGTTCCTGCAAATATGAAGGTGTTTACACTTTGAGAGTGATAATTGAGCACATGAATACTCACACCAGGAGTGAAAATCATTGAGTAGATCATCAGTATCAAGTGTGAATTTCTTATTCAGTTTTTAAAATATAGTGTAATCGTCTGCATATGCAGAGTTGAATTGTGTGTAAGTGGCAATAGCTCTATTGAGTTTGTTGTATGCTATCAGGAAGAGGATGACTGAGAGGGGGGAACCTTGGGGTATACCATTATATAGGGGTATTGTGGGGGAAAAGTAATTGTCAATGACCACTATCATTTTCCTATTGGACATGAAATTAAAGATATAGTTGATAATGTAGGGGCCGACTTTCCATTTATAAAGTTCATCGATGACTGAATGGATACCAATTCTGTCAAAGGCCTTACTGAAGTCTAATGCTATTAGTGAGATGTGATTTTTAGTGGACAGGGCTGAGGATATATGATCTTTTGATTTAGCACGATGAGTTGGGGTAAGTTGTCGGATAAGTTACCGGCTTATGATACCGTGAGTTTTCATTATAAAAAACATTTAACAGACACACACAAATAGACTAAATTGTTGTACTTGATGATGGAAAACGGTGTGCCGATAATGTATTTGGTCTTTTAGTATTTTATTAGCAAACTGTCACAGTCACATAACACGTATAAATTTCTTGTAAAATAATATAATCGTTGTGATACATAACAAATGCATAATAAAATGTCAAAGTGACAAGACGGTTAAATCTAATATGAAATAATATATTTGACGAAATCTACTTGATGGATTTGTCTCCAATTATTTGGAATTAGTCATACGAAAATACAAAAATCGCTATTAAAAAATAGAGGTGGGGATAGAGGGATAAAAAATACCTTATGACCTATTCTCATATCTACCAAATATATAAAAAAAAATCATAAAACTCGGTCGAGCCGTTTCGGACGAGTTTTTGTTCTAACCCCGTGACACGATACTTTTTTATATATAGATGTAAAAAATTCTTATCTTGCAAAACATTTACGCCTCCATTAGTTCGATTACCGAAATATCTGTGAATTGATTGTTGATTAATATAATTGCGAGTGCTATCGATGTGATTAAATTTTCCTGTTACCTTATATATCTGCTCTGATTATTTTGTCCCATAATGAGCTGTTTTTGTGCAAATTTGACTTCCTCAAAAATGCTTCTTGCGTGCCCATTATGCACAGCTATCATCAAGGTCTTCATATGAATTATATCTGCATCTTAAATCTCTTTCATATGTGATTGTGGAAAATTATCAATTATTAAAGACATGGTTTCTGTTGTCATTTCAACATATGTTGTCAAGTTCTTAGTGTGCCATAGATAAAAAATGGCTTTTACCTTAAATTGTCTTATGAACTACCTTTCCTCTAATAAGAACCGTGGTTCCCAAATTTCCTTCTATTTTTTTTTCAATATACTTATAGTTATGATAGTTTGTTGCCTAATCGCTTTTTGACCTTTACCAACACCGTTTTACGTATCAGCATCAAAAGTCCTATTCTGTCTAGAGGGGTTATTTCTGTTCAGCTGTTCTTGTTGAACTTTTGTAATTCTTTCATTTATGTCACTTCTAGTGTCTGGTGGCATAGCATGAATTATATCCACGGTTCTCTTGTTGGTTACAGAGATGATTTCTATTGTGCTCCGCTGTTGAAAATAGTATAGGGCCAATTATAAATTCAATTTTTTTGTGAATGCCGAAGCGCTCGACCTGACCATTTGATGTACTGTGAACTGTAGCCACTTTTACAAAATCAGCAATGTTACAATAGAATGTCTTTCTATTTGGGAAAAATGCTTTTATATCCACGATTGTCCGAAAAGGGATAGGCTGGACCAGATCGGATTTAGAGAACCTGCCAGTACACGTTAAAAATATTTTTTATCGGTGGAAAATATATCGACATTAAGTATTTTGCCTGCATAAGATGGTATTGGTGTCACACCAAGCTGTTATTGCGTGGATGCGTACCATACTTGGCTACAACTTCATTTGCTAGTTTTGACATATGTGCGTAATTATGCTCTTTGATAATAATTTCCCTTTGTTCATTTATGTCAGGGATATCTAAACCTATGCCCTTGCAATACTAGAATTTGGTTGTTGGGAAACATTTGATCAAGTCATGTTGAATACTAGCAAGCACAGGCAATGCTCAGTGTATTGCATTGACCACATTGGGATTTAATACCTGTTTTACTTCTTTAAAGAGGGCACTTTTGTTTGTGAATTGGTTTATGTGATGGGTTTTTTCCCTAAAAAATATAAAGTTTTCTTTCGTATGTGTTTCTTCCAGAATTATGTGATTCCGGAAATAATTGACCGGCTTATCTGTTGTTTCGACCGTAAGTCAATGATTTCTCACTATGCACTTTAGCAATATGCGAACGGGCTTCTAGTCCATGGAAATTTTGAAGTGACAGCGCATCTGTCACGTAATTATTTTTGTCAGGTGTGTAAAAAAGATGAGTGTTGTCCTCATCAATGAAGGCCTTCCAGAGCTTTATCTTAGCATTTGGATTTCTGACTTATGGCAGATGGGCATATGTTTTGTAAAGATATTTATTTTTTACACCATAGATGTAATTTTTAGACATTTGAGTTCCCAATTAATAGCAAGTAACTCTCGTTCTTTGGTTGCGAAATTTAAGTCCATATCCCATATTCGAGATATCATAGTGAGAGGTTTTCCCTCCTGTGATAAAAGAACTCCCACAACCAAGGAGAAGCCTCCGTCTTTACATCGATCAGCTTCGTTTTGTCATTAAAATCTATGACAAGACGTTTCTTTATATTTCCGAACTCATCAACTTCTACGTCTTTTACTTCTGTGAAATCTTCATTGCTGAAGAAACTTGAAACTTGAGTGTCTTGCTGTCAAGGTGTAATGGAGCTCCTATCTGCGTTAGGCCTATTATTTCCTCAAATATGGACAGTATGGGCTATATAAAAACGTACTATTTACATTGATCAAAATGATAGCACCCTTGCTAATGGTTTTCTCAACCCGATGAATAGACGACATTGAGAAAGCCTTCTCGACGGGAGCTACATGTATTAGTTCTTTAAGGGGCTTTATATAATTTTTAGAAGCCCAGGTGTCATTGGGAGGTCTTATTTCCTTTCCCCTAAGAATTTTGAAATCCAGGGGAGAAGGGACTCGCTACTAAAAAATAAACCTGATGTGAGTCACTATCCTTAATTTCCCCTTTTGTTTTCTCCTCGTACTCAGATTCAGAAGATTCTCTCTCTGCTCTTCTAAATCCTCTTGATTCAAATGATTTAAGCGTTGTATCTTTGGTCCAGTATTGCGATCAGAGCTCGCAACTCACTTTTCTTGGGAGTTTTGCTGAGGTCTGTATGGCTGACCCTGACTGAATTGGTTATTCTTATCCCTAAAAGCGGTGGGGTGCTTAAAGTTAGAAAAAGAGGGTTCAATCTCCATAGGCTGCACTGGCTGTTGATAGGGATTCTAAAGGAAAGTTTTTTTATTGGTCCTTTCTTGTGCTGTAAATTGTGAATTTTTTTTTTCTTGTGAATTATTTGACTGATTATATCCAAAGTTATTCCTATTCTTTGATTTTCGCTCATTTCGCTGAGCCTTTTCTTCCGCACTCCTCGCAAAGATAGCTGCGGATTGATATCTTTCTTGATTTGCTTCCACTTCCTGTGCCAAAGCCAAAGCTGATAGCATGTCGGCAGGACGAACTGCAAATAAAATACCGCTTAAGGGCTTTCTTGTGCCGGAAATAAATACCCGCAATGCTATTACTCTATATGTGGCATTGCCGGATTCCGTTGTATCGCTACTTGAAGTCATATTTGTTTTGTTTATGCGCAAAATTAATTTTTTTTCAATTTGAGTATAATATTCTAGCGAAGTCAAATTTTCTTGTCGCAAGATGGAGAATTCATGTTCATGTGTACCTCACACAGGTCGTTTATCGACGTATGTCTAATGAAGACAAGTTATTATAGAATTAAAAATCAAAACCGTATTGAAAGATGCTGGGGTCATATCTACTGATCCCTTAATCTTGTTTCTAATTAGGACTTCTGCTTGGTAGTGTTTTGAGCTACCATGATATTTATTTATTATATAATGTGTAGGTGGTTTGGACTGCCTGCCTCCATGATACATAAGCTTTCTGTTTTCCGTCAAAGTCAGGGAGAGACTTTAGAATGTCGATGAACTCAGTGCACTCACTAACCTCCATAACCATGACTTCTTTATAAATTTCTACCTCAAGGGCACAGTATTGATTTTATTAATTCAATTTTTCATTCTTTCTAACTCACTATCGAATTAACTCTTTTGGATAGAGAAATCCGAGTTGACAGCAGTTTTTATCAATGTTCTTAATTGTTATTGTGTAAGGTGCATTTTTGATTCCTGATTTTGTTCCTCTCTGATCCGCTTAACCCCCCTTACTAATCTCAATATTTCCGATTCTCTTTATTAAATCTTCAACACCGTCTTTAATGTCAATTATTCAAGTATTTACACTTCACAAAAATCGATATTTCTGCACAACAAAAACTTTTACTCAAGTTTTAATTTTTACTTAAAGAACCTTTTTTTTCACTTACATGTTTTGGAATGTCAAAAGAACGGATGGAAAAATGGTATGCTAGATATATCGATGCTATATTATATGCTAGAAGGAGTTACTAGCTTGCAAGGGCCAGCGCAACAGCAAGAGAACAGCATAATGAGAGCTTGAACTAATGCATGTGATGCCTCAATGCCCAGGAAAGCTCGGAACAGTCAGCGCACATCAAATTATTGGTGGAATGCTGATAATGCACGACTCAGAAGGCAATGCATCAGCTCTAGAAGGCAAGCACAAAGAGCAAGGGGAACGGATAATTTCTTACACCGGCAGGCCACATATAAAGAGAAGCGTCCTGAACTTCGGAAACCGATCCAAAGAAGCAAAAGCGTTTACTTTCAGAACATACGCGAAGACCTCAATAATAACCCTTGGGGTGGGGCATACAAAATTGTCAAACGGTGACTCGGAGGAGACCCTGGACCGCCACCGGTCAGCCTAGCGATTATGTTGCACATTGTGCAGAATCCTTTCCCACAACATGAGTATATTCATTGGACACCAGAGGAGGTTACGGAGACAATTCCCCTCATTATGGTAGATGAGTTTCTTGACAGCGACAGAGGCTGGTATTGATGCCGAAAGGGAACAAACCGCCGGATCAGCCGTCATTTTATAGGCCACTGTGTATGTTGGACACAATGGGAAAGATACTAGAGCGTCTCATAAGTCGACGTCTTGATCAGGTTACTGAAGGTTCAAATGGTCTACATAGAAACCAAAACGGTTTCAGGAGGAAGAGGTGTGCCATCGTCGCAATAAACTAAGTTTGCGACATTGAACGGTATGCGATTGCTGGTGAAAGATGGCTTTGGGAAACAAAGAAGTACTGCGCCGTAGTACGTATCTGGTCAGAATGGTGATGTCATACTTGAGCAACAGAATGCTGTTGTATGACATAAAAATAGTTCCACAGGTGTACAACACTACTGCCGCCGTACAACAGGGATCAGTGCTTGGCCCGATCTTGTTGAATGTGATGCACGATTGTGTCCTCAGTGTACCTGTACCGCTTGAAGTGGAAATAATCGGCTATGCGGATGATATAGCAGTAGTATCAGTTGCAAAAACGCTTCTAGATCTCCAGGAAAAATGCAACTCTGCTATATTGAACATCAAAAACTGGTTATGGGGTACTAGTCTGAAACTAGCGGACCAAAAAATTGAGTTGGTTTTAATCAGTAGAAGGAAGAAGATTGAATCCTTTAATATTCAAGTCGGGACGTGAGATATAGCTTCTGCATCCTCTTGGATTGCCGTTTCAACTTTAGGGACCACCTAAAGTTCTTAAGTGAGAAAGCATCCAAGTCCTGCGCAACCCTAACAAGGCTGATGCCAAATAATGGAGGGCCCAAACAACCAGTGCGTGAGCTGCTGGCAGTGTTCAGCAAATCATTCAGTATGCTGCAAGTTCAGATCGCACGTTAAGGGAGCTGGGTCTGTGTATCGCCTTAACTCGATCAGAATATGTTGTGTGTTCCGAACGGTCTCAGATGATGCAATTAATGTCATAGCTAACTGCAAGCAAGTGGAAATTGACATCAACGAGCTTACGGTATTATATGCAGCGAGCCGGGTGGACCCTGCTACACATGGCCAGGAAATCACCTTAACTGACCCCTGGCAGGAGCGTTGGCAAAGCCCAACAAAGGGGCGATGGAGCTAATTCCTAGCATTATTATGTGGACTTCGAGGAAGCATGGTAATCTGAACTACCATCTCACGCAGTTTTTCACAGGACATGGATGCTTCCGAGAATATCTAAATAATTTGAAGTATGTAGATAACCCGCATTACCTGTTTGGTACAAATCAGCGAGAAAATGCTCACCACGGTCTCATGGATTATTCCCGGATTGTACTTCTCAGAGAGTTAATCGCGGCTGAGGTAGGTGTAAATCTTACACCAAATGGGGTGATCATGGCAATAATGCAGCAGGTCTGAAGAGATGAGGAACTGAACAGAAGTATTGTCTAACCTGCTCTCCTTGGCAAAGTAAAACCTCAATTGGTGGTCTTGCCAGGGTGGTTTTAGTACGTAGGTACCATATGAGGCTTTTTGTCCGATGAATCGTGCGTCCTAGTAGGTCGATTTGCTAGGATCTTTCTGCTTGGATATTAAAAAAAAAATATATATCCGCTTTGTCTACTTAATTCTTCTCTCTTCCCACCTTGCACATAATCGCAGTCACATGATGCTTGCCCATACTTATACCCACACATACCCCTTAACTTTTCCAGCAACAACCGGCGTACACCAGCCTATCGGGTTATGAGGAAATAGTGGAGATAAAAAGTTCAGTTCCTGAAGACGAGCTTAAAGGGCGAGGGGACGAAAAAACTTTTTACGCCTGCAGACCAAACACTAGTATAAACATTTTAACTTACGGAAAGCCATTCAGAGGAGCAAAAGCGCACACTTCCAGAGGATATGCGGCGACCTCAATATCAACCAATTTGGAGGTGTATATAAGCTGGTGAAGAAGCGCCTGAGAGGAACTCTCGCCCCCGCTGTGTCCCAAAATGATGCTTAACATTGTCCGAAATCCATTGCCCTTATCACAGCAGATGAAGTAATGGACGCTTCGCGAAAAGCGGGAATTGACAAAACTACGAAGGACGGTGTCCTCAAGTACCCCATCAATGGAAACTAGACTTTTTTGTGGAGTATTGAATGCATGCTTGGCAGAGCGCGTTTTTCCTACCTGCAGCAAACCACCAGACCAACCTTGTTCCAATCTATTTGCTGCGCATAATGGGCAAAGTAGTGGAGCATATTATATGTTGGCAACTTGAGGAGTTCTCTGAAAGCCAAATTGGACGACATCAAAACCAATTTGGCTTCAGGAAAGACTGGGGCACCCTCAACGCAATTAAAAAAGTTTGCGACTTAGCCCGGAGTGCGATTGCGGGTGAAATATTTCACTGGGGTACCAAAAAGTACTACACAGTGGTCACGTTGGACATCAAGAACGCATTCAACTCGGCGAGATGGTGCTATAATGGTCTCCCTTGACAACCTACAGGTACCAAGTCATATGGTCAAAATTCTAATGTCACATCTGAGCGATCGCTCAGAGAACCGTGATCGTAGTCGGACCGATCGTTTGGAACATTATGTACGACGGCATATTCAAAGTACCTGTACCGCATAGAGTGGATGTGATTGGCTACTCGGATGAGAAAGCTTTTTTTGAAGATCTCTACCTCCTTGGCGACACCAACATTCTTTAGCGAGGTGTAAGTCAAATAAAGCGTTACAGTATTTAAATGTGATGATGCGTGAGTGAGACGTTGATTGGGGATCCACGTTGCACATTGGCTTGTTCTTCTACAGCGTTGAGAATGAATGTTAATGGGTGAGTTAGAGAGAGATAAAAAAATGCTTTACTGATGTATATTTTTATGAAGTTTGTACGAACAAGTGACCGAAAAACCCTCTCTCTTTCAATATGCGTTATGGAGAAGGGAAGTGAGCGTGTAGTTGCTATTGCTTGCTTTTATGCAGAACTTTTCTAAAACAACACCCCCACAATACTACAGTTGCCCGACATGACGCCGATCTCGCATAATATTTTGTGTGCATGTCGCTGAGACTTTGCTGTTATATGTTATATAAATCAATACGTTATTTGACCCAATTATTTATATTAGTTATTATAATATGCTTTAAAAAATAAAATTTCTGGTATAAATATCTAAGTTGTTCGTTTCACACAGGCTTTCAAAAACATAAGTTGTAATGAATTAGCCATGCTTGAAAAGAGTGAGCTACAAGTTTGCATATGCGAACATAATGCTACTTGCTTTGTTCAAATAAAGAGCATTCCTAATATTTTTTGTAGCAGTTTCACTTCAATAGTAAGTAACGCACATTATTATTATTATTATCTTTTTTTATTTTTAATAAATATTAATGAATAATATAAAATAATTATTAATTTTTTACTCATTTAAATTTTTACAATATTATTTTATTTAAATATTTTTATAAGATCGACCTATTCTATAATAGATTTTCATTTAAATGATCCAAACTAATTCATTAATTTTCCAAGATGTGTTTTGTTATATTGCCATATATTTGTAGTGTTTAAAAAGTGTTTAAAAAACTGCAACTCATCTTGCTTAATCTGAGATCACAAGGCAAGCTTTTAACCAAAATAAGGAGCAGCCCGCCTGGCTTTTCTAAATATAACCTTGTACATTCGCCACTTTTTCGTTGTGCTTTACTACCTGACCCAGCAGAAGATTTAGAATTATTTGAAATTATAAAACAAAAATAGAAAGAAGGGTATATTTAAGGACAAAGCTGTGTACTATTCAATAGAAGGGAGAATTTCATTGAATAGAGTTTCATTATGGAGAAGTCCGACTGTACTGTGTAATAATGTAATAATAATAATGGTTCATGAAAAAAGTTTTCACGCAAAAAACAATTACGGTAGTGTAGTTATACTACTCGGCCTTTGTTAGGAAAAACCAGAAAGAAGGGTATGTTCGACTATACCAAATATATAATACCTTTCACGTATCCCCTAGAAAACGTTTTTGTGGGGATCGTATATCCAGTAATCCTAGCATATCGAAATTTGCACTTTTGATAAATGTGGATATAAAAAGTTTTTCCAATAAGAACATGAATTTCAGTAGGATGTTTGTATTGGAGGTACCACCCTAGTGGTTCGATTGGACTGATTCCGACAAATGTGCTGCGTATGATAAAAAGAAAGATTCGTGCTTTCGGATCTCTAGATCAACGGACGTGACTAGATCAACTCGTCTGGTCACATTTATCACGAAGATATATATTTTATGGGGTCTATGATCCATACGACCAATTTTTCTGTTGTCGCAGCACTTGTTTGATATAATTCGAGATGATTTCTTCTCCTGTTGGAAACAATATTGGATATTGAAGGGCATCGTAGGATCGATGTGTTTCAGTAACACGTTGTTTAGTTTAATCACGATTGCTGATAACAATATCTCGGCGGGTTATCTCTGTTCCCACAATTACAGGTGCAACTTCAGCGTCTGTCATCCCCATATATTGGGTTTTTGTCCGCCCTGATAATGACTGTCAAGTCATCCGTTCTCAAATTCTCCAATGTGTATTTAAAATCTCTTCATTGTATGTAGAAAACAATGTTCCTAGAAAATGTGCATCGTCGATCAATCTCTTTCTCCACTTGTCCATTAAGTAAATTTGCAAAAATTGCGGATCTTGTGGGGATACTGGGAGAAGTGCACCAATCTGATGATAAACTGGTCCTTGTACTTTGAATGTGGACATAAAATTACCGTATTTCACAACATTCGTTGCTCCAAATGATGTCAATTGATAGCATGAGTTATACTTCCGAATATGCTGTAGAAAGTTTTTGGACTCCTGAGTATCTTCAGCAACGTATGTTAGAAGTGGTTATGGTGGCTCCCCCAGTGGCAAATTAGCTTTGCCATTGGAGCAACATATGCCAGGCGTTTTTTTACAAAACATCAAAGCGTGACAATGGGAACACAGCATAGTTATTGGACTTATGATATTTATTATTATTATTAGTATTATTATTATTTAGAACTAAATTAATTATAAATCACAACTTAGTTAAGAGCAATACCGACAAAGGCCTTCAGCTCTAAAGCTATTGTTATTACATTAGAGTATGGTAAATATAATACTTACATGTTTTGTATTTAAAATTAAAATTAAACTAATATAAATTAAACATATAAATCGTTTTGTTATAAAAAATGATTTTTTATTGGCAGCACTATGCGCTTATTGACTTATTGGATAATGGTATTAGTACCAGCTCGATGCGCTTCCATAAGTGTATCCTAGAATTCTACTGAATATAAGCTATCTTGAATCACATCAAACTCCTGGTGTTCAAATTATCGCTTATTTTGGCTAACGTGATCAAACCTCAAAAAGTTTGAAGGTTGGATTTGTGATTTTTGGCGTACGTGGCAAAAAGTGCAATATCAGCGGAAAAGGTCTTTGTGGCTTATGTTGGGAAAGAAACTTGTGCGAAGTTTCTGGATATTGCATAAGCGAAAAATAGTGTGGGAATAATGATGGGGATAATGATGATAATATGTCATCATAATGATATTCAAGGAAATAAACAAAAAAGTTATTAACTTTTGGATCAATCGTCGCAGATTGATTTCAGAAGTATGAAATGTAATTTTGACGTTTTTGTGTTACAACTTTTTGTAGCGATATTCGAGGGGGTACAGGATTCTGTATGACAATTTTAGTTTTGGTTGTTGTCATCTATCGTTTTAGGAATATGATGGTAGCCATTAGACCAAGCGAGGTGAATGTGCTGGACTTAGCCTGTTATTTTAGGGAGTTTATCTCTTCTACAATAAATTCTGAACGTTAAGTTCTTTCATTATTGGGAGCGATAGGATTTCTTCAAAGTTGGAATGGTTATGAGATAACTGCAGCATGGCGGAAAGTGCTTTTACATCGTAAGAGTTAAATATTTCATTTCTATTTCTTATAACTATTGTATCGTTTCTTAATCTAACAAGGAATAACCCATTTACGGTTTTAATGTCAGGATTAATTGTTACATTTCCATAAAACTTATTTAATAGTATTAATTCAGAAATTTTTTCAATATCTTTTACAAACTCATTTTTTGTTTAATAACATTTATGGGGCTTATTTTTATAATATTTGAAATATTTACAATTATCGTTTGAAATTAATTCAATATCTGTGTTTAAACAAATTTCTAAATTATTAATCATTGTTCTTACAATCTTTTTTAATTCCAAATATTTTATTTTTGCATTTTATGACTTTATCTAAATTTAACTTTACGATATTTTCCCATTTTAATTGGTTTTATAATAATTTTTTTTACAATTTTCATTATCGACATTACATAAATTATTACATTTTTATTATTGGCAATTTTTACATTTGAAATATTTAATGCCTCTTCAATATTATTATAAGGTAATTCATCATTTTCTAATATAGTCTTTACTGTATTAATTTCTGATGATGAAGGTATAAAACTTTTCAGAACATTTACTTTCGAAAGATGTAATGCTAATTTTAAATTATTTATATCTTCTTTTACAATAATATTTCAATTTTTAGTTTACAACATAAAATTAATACTGTTTCGAAATATTCGCCATTTTAATGTAATTTTTATTTATTTTAATTGTTGATTATTATTTGTTATGATCTTGTTAATAGTGTTAGCAGGGATTTCAAGGTCATCTAGATCGGGGTTTCCGGCAATCCATATTTATGCCGCGCTTATTGCATTTATAAATCTTTTGTATTTGTTAGTCGGAGTTAGGTTATTTATGGAATCATGTAAGGGCTGGATTTCTTGAATAAGGAAAGGACTCAATGTGTGGGATTTACTTATTTTGCTTATTAGATATTTTTCCATGTCGTTAAGTGTTAAGTTGTGTTCTGTCATGTTTATCATATGCAGTACTTTAAAGGTTCCGGTTTGAATTTTTGCGAGTCCATGTTCTATTGTAATGACTTCCGATTGGGAGTAATCAAGTATCAGGAAGAGAGGGCAGATTGTATGAGGATTCTTATGAAGGTGAATATGGGAAATAAATAGTGGAATTCAAAAAAATCAATTTCTTGCTTTTGTGTACCTGTTTTCTTGATATAGAATTGACTGTAGTGTTCTGGTTTTCTTCCTATTTCTTGCTGGTAACTTTTGGATAATTTTGTTCCTAATCTTTTGTTGTTCGCCTGTATTGTATTGTATTGGTGTTTCTCTATTTTGGTTATGGTAATTTAAAGTATTTTCTTGTGTTTGGACTATTGTAATTATCCTGTCTTGTTTTCTCATAATCTTGGGGTCCAAAAGTTGTAGATTTACCAAAGAAAAGGTCTACAGGTTTTTTACCTGTAATTGAGTGTGTTGAGTGGTTGTATTCGTTTGCTGCTGTTTCTATGCATTCATTGATAGGTTTTGCTGGGTGTTCTTGTTTCAGACAGCAGACTATTTCTGCAAGTATTGAATAAAATCTTTCGATTTGTCCATTTACTTCGCTTTTGTAAGGAGGTGCTGTAAAAATTTGAAAATATTTTTGGAAAGTAATATTGCTTTAACATTTGTTCTTATACAATTGGTAACTGACGGGCTTAGATATTATTTTAAAAGTTTGATTAATGTTTCGCCGGTATAATGTAATTGTATGACGATGATAGGTGGTTAATACTATTTTAAATTGATACTTTGGTGATTTACCGATTTCTAAGAACAGTTGAATTGTAAAGACATTTATTGGGTGTTCAGTACAGAGTATTAAGTTTTCTGGGGAACTGTCATTACTGCGGACTGTGGCTGTTAAGAAATTTATATTGGCTATTAGAGATCGTGAAAGGAATTCTGTCACAATGTTTGTGTGTCCAGGCTTGTAGATCAACTCATGATTATATTCTTCGAGTTGTGCTTTCCATCTCTTAATTTGTGCATTAGTATTTTTATTACTTACAACGAAGCTAAGTGATTGATGGTCAGTAAATATTAAAAACTTTTTTGATCCATACTGGAAGCAGCGTAGGGACTGTACAGCCCAAATAATTGCGAACATTTCTTTTTCGTTTGCAAAATGTTCGTCAGATTTTCCGAGTGTCCGTGATAGGAATGAAATTGATTTTCCTTAGGGAATTGGAATATGACATATTTCGAAATTAAGCAATTCTGTAATTGCTTGAATGCATTGGTTTGCTGCTCGTTAAGGTTGAATAGTGTTTTTCTTGAAAGATTTTTAGAAGTTCAACCCATTTCTCTTCGTAAAATTTGCTTTTGGTAATTGGTACGTATACCATTTTGGCCGACTACTATGCCGATAAACTCGATTTCTTTTTTGATGGAATCGCATTTGTCAAATTAAATTTTGAGGTTTCCCTTTTCATTTAGATTTTCTAAATGTTCTTCGATGATTTTTGCGAAAATGATAATATCGTTGGAAAATTGAGGGAGAGTCGTGTAAACTTATATTTTCTGCTGTCTTTTGAATATCTGATTCGATAGCTATTTGGTGGAATCCGCTCTTAAGATGAATAGTATATACGGGTTCGGTTCGTTAAGTACCCGTGTTAGGAAGGAGGACACCATATTTTAAAAACAAATTGTTTTTATTTTTCAATATAGTCTAGTCCATTTCTTTAACTTCTCCAAAAAATAGGATTTGTCAAACTCTCCAAAATACGCCTCTGTCTCGGCTATGACTTCCTCCTTTGAGCTAAATTTTTTTCCGCGAGCCAGAAAAACTAGCTTGGAGCCAGATCGAGTAAATACGGGGGTGCAACAGCGATTTATAACGCAATTCATGTAGTTTGGCGGAGACAACACCAGATGAATGTGCTGGTGGATTATCGTGATGAAACTTTTTTTTCGCCAAAAGCGGCCGTGTCTCCTTTAATTTTTTGTCGAAGCGGTCCAATAGCTCACTGTAGTATTGTCCAGTGATCGTTCTTCGTATTTCTTAAAAATTCATCAGGATGACTCCCTTCCCATCCTAGAAAATCGTCGCCAAAACCTTATCGGCCAATGGGACCGTCTTCACCTTCTTTGGTGCAGATTCACCGGGAGAAATCCATTGTTTTGATTGTTGCTTAGTTTCTGGTGTTTAATGATGAATCCACGTTTTATCAACAGTGATAATTTGACGCAAAAAGTCCTTCGGATCTCGTTTAAATTGCCCCAAACACCGCTTCGAAGTCAACCTATCATGTAAAATATTAATTGCCATATTTGTGACCACGTCTGCCGGGCGTCCTTGTCGCTCCTCATCAAAAACGGATGTTCGCCCACGTTTAAATTCGTTGAACCAATATCTAATTAATGTCATAGATGGCGACGTGTCCCCATCCAACTATGCTTTTATCTCCTCGCATTTTTTCTCATCAAAAACAAAAAGCGTATTACTGAACGATACTGCTATTTTGCCATCTTAGCGGAAATCAAAAAACACGTCTGACTCGGATAGCTGCCAAATCGAAACGAACCTATCAATCAGTCTGAAATAGATGGCAGCACACGATGATAACACTAACTTCACTCAGGAATTTCATGATTGCAGCGAGAAATTTTATAATAAAATAATTACTACTCAATAAAACAAATTAATCGATATCAAATTCCGCTCTACTGAACACAAAGAAATTTCACATTGAATGTTCGTGATTGTTATGCACACTCACAAATATTTTTTTAAATATATTTTTTATTTATTTATGTTTCTATAACGTGCTGAAGCAAGTTATTATATTAACAAAAATATTTATAAACCGAACCCTACGAGAGAGCTTGCAAAAGTTTTTTTATGACGTATGATTAAAAGGTCCAAAAAGCTTTTCCTGGTTAAGACCACAAGAGCCTATATCATTAAAGCCCTATACCGGACCGCACCATTTATAGTGCCTAAAAGAGTTTTTACTCGCTTAGCCGCAATCACCGTCCGCCCATTAGCACTACCGCACCTAGCAATTAATTCCTCTTAATCCATAATATAAGATGTAAACAATACAATATAATTTATTGTATTAGCACATCAAAATCGTTTTGATACAAAAATCAATAAATGAGAATAAAATAAAAAGAAAACATTAGGAAAATAAATAATAAAAAAAAAAACAGAAGTAAGCAGTACTCAAAAATAAATAAATAAAATCACAATAAAAAAATGTTCATTAAAATTATCATTAAAAAATCATTAAAAACAATAAAAATTAAACGGAAAAAACAACAAAGGCAACCATTCGTCGGAATCACAAAACAAAAAAGAACAAAAAACAATGATACGTAGGTTGCTGGTTAAGTCTTGAGATATGGCAACACCAATGTTGATGTGTCAAATCTGACATTGGTATCGTAAAGCTTGTCGTTTCTAATGATAAATGTACTCAGAACGTTTTGTCATACGAGTGCTATTTGTATTGTTTACAGTGCTTTGAAAAATTCGTTTTAGCTAAAAAATGAAATTAAATCGTGAACATTTTCGTGCAATGATTTTGTATGATTTGCGACGTGGATTAACTCAACGAGAGTGTACCGATCAACTCGCTTCGACTTTTCGTTATGAAGCACCATCCAGGGCCACCGTGTTTCGCTAGTTTTCTGACCACGATTGATTCGCAGTTTCCTCCGGGACGAGTTTCGTGAAGTTCGTCCGGAATTGATTGTTGTGACATAAAACATTGATGCTGTGTGTGAACTGATATTGCAAGATCGCCATGTGACTTATCGTGAGATTGAGGCATCCTTGCACATTAGTTCCACTTCAATAGTTCCACTTCAATACATTCAATATTGCATGGCATTTGGCCGTCAAGAAGATTTGTTTTCGTTGGATTCCGCATAATTTGACAATGGCGCCAGAAAAGACTCGTGTCGATTGGTGCAAAGAAATGTTGACAAAATTCAATCGCGGTGCTTCAAAAGACGTCTATAAGATCGTGACAGGTGATAAATCATGGATCTATGCATATGAACCTAAAACTAACAGCAGTCGACTGTATAGGTCTTTCAAGATGAGCCTCATCCAACAAAAGTTGTTCGCGCACGAAGAATTTCGAAGCAAATGATCGCCTGTATTTTGGAATAACCGGACATGTCGCCACCGTGCCATTAGATAAACGTAGAACGGTTAATTCTGAATGGTACACCACCATTTGTTTGAAAGAAGTGTTCGAAGAAATAAGAAAAATCAACCGCAGAAGGCGAATCATTCTCCACCACGACAATGCGAGCACATCGGCTCAAACAAGGGGCGTTTTAAACTAGATTTGGCACCCAATGACTTCTTTTTATTCCCGCACAACTCAAATAAATTGCGACATCAACGTTTTTTGACGCCTGAAGGAACGGTTGATGATGAAAACACATGTTTTGGAGATACCTCATTCTGAGTGGAAAAAGTTCTTCGAAAATTGGTTCAATCGCATGCAAAAGTGTATTGATCTTCAAGGAGAATATTTTGAAAAACAATAAAGTCATTTTCGATGATACATATCTGTTATTATTTGCCTGTCTCAAGACTTAAAAAGCAACCCTCGTATGCCTATCTAAGTACTCTCTATGCCTATTCTAAAAAGAGCTCTTTTACGAAAATTGTGTAACTTCAAATGTACGTACCGTACGTACACAGCTTACTTTTTTTTAATCTACTTTCCTCTTCTTTTTATTTGTTTTGTTGTGTTACACATAAATTAATAATAAGAAAAAAACACAACCCTAAAATTTTGAAAGAACTTCACAACAACAAAAATTTAGTTAAAACACAAATCACAACAAAAAAACAAAAAAGAAACCGCCTTGTGCCATTTAGTCAGTAACTGCCTGATGCAAATCCTATGCACTCTAGCCTGCTGCTGCTTAATTTAGATCGTTGTTGTTTTTATTACTGCACTGCTTCCTTTCGTTGTCAATTAATTAATTTTTGCTATCCAACCAAAAATTGATTTAAATATCAACAGATCTCAATGTGATGTTCCTTGTTTGTTGTTGGTTTTAAGATGCTTTTAATATAAACCACTTTGCGGCATGGTTATAGTATTTATTTTTTATTCGAGTTGCTTCCTTTTTAATTCTGATAATCCACAAACACTTAAAAGAATTTCAAGATTAATTTATGTATTAATTTCACTATTAATGCAAAAAGAAATCAAAGAAAATTGTGTTTTGTTTAGCGTAAAAATTTTTGCGCGTAATAGTTTTTATTATTATTTACTTATTATTTATTATTTACTTAGTTATTGGCAAAATAAAGTTTATTAAAACCAGAAAGGTCCATATGCACCAATCATGTAAATTTAATGATCCTAGGGTTACCAGCAGGAGTATCTCTCATACAAACCCCCATTTAAATTAACGTTCTTATTAGAAAAACTGTTTTGTTCCTTGAACTATCGAAATGAAATTTTAAAACTGGAAATGTTTGACCCATATACATTCGCCACTAAAATTTTGAGACCACCAGTCTATCAGGAAGGGTACCTCCCAAATTCATGTTGTTATTAGAAAATTTTTATGTTTTATCCTTGGAAAAAAAGTTTCTGATTCATATTCACTAACCATGGCAATTTCAAGATCCAAGGATTACTGGCTCCCATACAAAAGACGTTATCTACCGGCTGCGTGGAGAGTATTACATCTACGGCATAGTTGAAGATACCCTTCTTACTGGTTTTCCCTTGTGTTTTTAGAAATTAAGGGTTTTGGGATTAATAGGGAAATTGTGGAAAAATTTTGCAGTTTTTTTTTCCAATGTCAAACAGTGATAGTATAAAAAAGGGAAACTTGTGTGGAAGATTTAATGGGTTAACTTCACCCTTTTCCTTTTAATTCAGTACAGATAAATAAGTCACGTCAAATTGAAATTTGTTTTCTAAATAAGTTGACTTTTTCTGAGCACCAAAAGGTAGAGATTAAAAACTTAACCACAGAGGTAGTAATGTAGAAATTGAAGAACAAATCGATTTTAGCCAGGATATAGGGGACGTTGTTAAGACGTTCTGGGACTTCATTGGTACACCTGGGGGATTCAGCTATTGGAGGAATTCCGTGGATAGGATTTTCACCTTATATGAACGACTAAGGGATACTCAAGGTATTTTGTAATAATACATTTAATAAAATACATTCGACACAAAATCTCTCGATTTTACTTGACAATGTTGATTGTCTCGAGCACTCCGAAGAAACTTTAAGAGTGATGACGAATACATATAGAGTCAAGGCACTTGATACTTTTATAAGAGGACTGTTAGAGAACCTGAAAGTTCCAATTATGAAATTGCAGAATTTGAATTATAGATCAGCCTTTGTAAAAAAGAGGTTGCAGACACCAAAGCCACAGCCTCAAGTATTAATGACGCCAGTCAGTTCAATGGAAGTGGAGAGTTCACTTTAAACACGGCTGGCCACAATATTTGGCAAGTACAAAATCAATTCGGACATAACTCAAAACTTTGGCACAACAATAACAATCAGTTGAATAAATCATATCATGATAACATTCAGAGGACTGCGAAAAGACCACTTTCCAACAACATTTCCTAATCATGGTCATAAACAGTAGAGAGTTTTAATACTTAGGCTACGAGTTATGACAAGGCTTTAGATATCAAACAACCTTTACAAAGTGGGCAAGAATTCAAGGATGGAGATGAATTAGATCCTGATGTTGTAGAGGAAATTGATAATGTTAATTTTTTAGATTAGGAGCTTCCTCTTTACCTTATTTTTAATATCGATTGCGCAATGGTAACAAAATTAAATTCTTATTGATAGTGGTTCGAATAAGAATTATGTGCAAAGCAATCTCATACGCAAACACTTTAGCAATAAATAAAGATTTTTCAGTCAAAAGAATTCCAGGCAAATCGTTAATTACACAACACGTTTTCTTTGATTTAGTTAACTGTGGTGTCGATAAGCAAAAATTCTACATTCTTCGTAACATAGATTACTTCGAAGAAATAATAGAGAATACAGCAGAATTATTTTACTCTATTACATAAATTCAGGTACCCAGTTTATTAACTACAGTTCGAAGCGGTACGTAACTTACAATTACGCTTGCAGCACTCAACCCTTAAAGAATCTCTGGACATTCGCAGAATGATACGTTCTTGTTCGACCCAAATGAAAAGTTGACATTTAAATCTTAAGTTTTGGCAGAAATTAGAACCCGATTTACTTCGGCAAATACCCTTACTCCGTGGCTCTTTTGTCACATCAGAGGAACAGTAAAATGGGTTGGGTCGGGTTGAAAAATGTCCCCTCTGTGTATCAATAGGCTTTAGTGAATGCTTTGGGTGAACTTGCCAACTTGTACGTTATGGCTTACATGGATGATATCTTGATCGTTGCAGATACAAAAGAGGAAGCTTTTGCTAGACTACGCATAGTCTTGGGGACTTCATTCAGGCAAGGTTTTTCACTGAATATCACAAAGTGTGCCTTTCTCCTTCCCCCTCCTTGATCTGTCAATCAAGTAAACCAGTTTATTGATCTAGCCTCATATATTCGATAGTTTGTACATACACTTTTACATGAGATCACTTAATAGCCTTACTTCTAAAATCAATTCTTTTGTTTGGGAACCTGCACATGAGCAGATTCGTCAAAGAATAAGTGCCCTGTTGACCAAAATGCAAGTTTTGGTTATTAACGACTATACATTTTATGATTATTTTCCAAGCTAACAAGCTTTAATTTATTTTATACGTAGGGTACTATTTATATTTCGGGATCTGGCAAAACTAATGTCAATAGCTAAAATCTGACATTTTTTAACGCACTTACAACGTTTTGATGTACAGGTGCTATTTGTGTCGTTTACAGTGAGTTAATCAATTTGGCCCAAAAATGGAAATTTCAAGAGAAGGTTTTCGTTGGATAATTTTTCACAACTTTCGACGTGAACAACAAGAATGTGTCAATGAAATCAGTTCTTAGTTTGGCGATAAAGCACCTTCAAAAACCACAGTATATCGCCGGTATTGTGAATTTAATCGTAGACGCAGTTCGGTAGTCTACGAATTCCGTGAAGGTCGTCCAAAATCGGTTGTTGTGCCATAAAGCATTGATGCTGTGCGTGAACTGATATTGCAAGATAGTCATGTGACATATCGTCAGATAGAGTCATCCTTCCACATTAGTTCCACTTCAATACATTCATGAAAACTTGGTTATACAAAAAGATTGCAGTCGTTGGATATTCATCAATAGCTCAAAAAAAGGCTCGCGTCGATTGGTGTAAGGAAATGCTTAAAAAGTTCAATTGTGGTGCTTCAAAGACGTGTATAAAAGCGTGACAGGTGACGAAAGATGGATAAATGCATATAAACCGGAAACAAAACAGCAATCGAACGTGTGGATGTTCCAAGACGAGGCAAAAGGACGCCTCTTTCTTCGACCGAATGGCCTTTCTCTTCATGTGGCCACTGTGCCGCTTTCAATTTTAAGTGGCACACGACCATGTGTTTGCCAGAAGTCTTCAGATAAATTCGCAAAACCAATCGCCAACGACGAATCATTCTCCATCTTGGCAATGCGAGCTCTCACACATCTCGTCAAACAGGTGTATTTTTGATCAGTCAAAACATCGAATTGATGACTCATCTTCACACAATCCTGATTTGGCATCCAATGACTTCTTCTTGTTCCCGAATATCAAAAACCATGTTTTGGAAGTGTCTCAAGAGGAATGGAAAAAACTGCTATGACAAGTGGTTTGAACGAATGCAAAAGTGCATTGATCATTATGGTGAATATATTGAAAAATAATAAAGCCATTTTCATTTCAAGATATTTGTTGTTATATGCTAGTTCCAAAAGCTTCTTTGGATTGTCACCACATATTTGGTCCCCTTCCGGGTGTATTGAATGGAAGTTTGTGTCTTATAATTCATCCTGTACTCGGAAGGCCACCAACCCATGAGCCTTGTTGCTTCGCGATATTCGAATTGGTAGTATCTATGGCTATGAGACTTGCCAGAGTCTATAATCTGGAATGGGCCACCAACCCATGAGTCGTGTGATGAATCGAATTGGTAGTACCTACGGGTACGAAGATTAACCAGAGTCTATAGTCCGGTAGCACTGCTGATTAGAATGCCGCGGAAATGTAATGGCAATAGATTTCCTTAGTTCGGAATGTTTGGTATGTGCTCATGAATTATTCTCATCATTCAGCGAATAGAATGTTGAAGCAGGTGTGTTATAGATGCGTTGTTTTGATGTCAATCGATGTGTTTGGGAACCAACCATTCCAATACACAGAGCCCTCAATCAAGATCTGTTAGATAATTGGTGGTTGTATAAACGAGAGGAGTAATGTTGAATCAGTTGTCAAAGTTGTTGAAGAAGAAATTGAATTTTGAGAGTACATTTTCCGAGTGCATGCTTTGTGTTTTGGGTGAATGGTTTGTTGTTGTTATGTTTCCGTGCTGATCATTGGGTACGGTCGCCTCAATGGACTATCGTGGAGGTTGTGGTTTATACCCAAACCGTGGGTAGAGTTAGCTTAATAGTTGTGTTATAAAACTAAATGCTGTCCTGGGGCGGGCAGCAATGAAGTTTTAGGAAGTCTCAACCCCTCACCAAGGGGAGTCATGCTAAACACCATAATATGTCTCGATATGGTACCTGGGGATATAATTTATTGTATCCAAGGGGATGTTAAATGACGTTTATCAATCCTGTGTTTGGCACCGTGATATTAACTGTACAGGAGATCACGTTAAACAGAACAACCACATATTGGGTAAGATTGATTTGATTTTGTTCCGTTTTAAACATTTAAAACTTTTACATCAATTAATGTCATATGTGGCTCATAATTAATTGAAATATTTCGATTTTGAAATTTGAACTTTTCCAAGCTTGCAAGTAGCATACCCAAATTTTCCTTTTCAGTGAAGAGTTTTGTATAGTCAATTTTTATTGATCTGGAAAACCTTACTGATTGAGGAGCTCTATTTATCCATACTATATGATGAAATGTGTGGATTAGCTTTAAAGGTATAATAGTTGTTACTAAAAGCGATTGGTCTCAAATGTCTCTGTGAATGGAATTTATTCAAGATTTTTGCTAAACAAAACAGTGGACAAAAACAACAACAACACACACCTTTTCCGTTCGTAAATATAACTTCTACATACCGTGACCTTTATTTTTCATATTAAATTTGCTTAATTAAACGATTGATCTATTTAACCACAATGAATAGTTCGCATCAATTTTCACAAGCAATTGTTATGACAAATTAGCTGATTTCAGATGGTTGCCACTAGGAAAAAGTTACCGCCTAGCAGAAAAAATATTCATTTTTAGTCTAACTAAAGTATTTACAGTTAATATATAAAGTCACTTTTTGAATATGCTACCATCGATTTTTTGAATTTATGCCAAAAAAATCGACAAATAGCTCATAGCGGAGTGGCAAAATTAAAGTTTTCACCGGACCCCACTATTTCTAATTCCCAACAGACTTTTTTCCCGGTAAAATAATCGCTAATTAATAGATTAAAAAAAAATACGCCTCTTCACTCCTCAGTTTACCAGCAGATCACTGTCAGCACCGATGTCATGTGGCGCGGGTGCTCCTACCCATCCATGAACTAACCATCGGGTCAGTTCACAATTTACAGCACCAGGCTACAATGACTTGCCCCGTCCGCCCATTAGCCCTATCGCCCCTAGCAATTAATTCCTCTTAATCCATAATATAAGATGTAAACAATACAATATAATTTATTAGCACATTAAAATCGTAAAGACATAAAAATAAATAAATGAGAATAATTTTTTTTGATATTACAAGTAAATTGATGATTGGAAATCAGGTAAACAACCTAACCATAAGTACATGACAAAAAGTAAGACTAAAAAAAAAACATCACAGTGGGTGGTTACCTATTCTTCAGGAAACCTGAAAGCCTGGTCCAGGGGGTCACTCTTCTTGAGTCGGCGTGTGTTGTTAACAGTGACTAGAAGGCTTGTGGCAAGATTAGTAGAGTGAGCTTCAAGAAAGCATACGTATTTTCTGGTGTATCTGCAAATTTCATCTGTAATCCATGGAACATGAAGATCTCTGTGTTTGGTTGTATTCTCAACATACCATGGAGCATTTACCGGTCTGCGGAGAAGCTTTGATTGTAATCTCTGGATTTTCTTATTGTTGAAGTGTGAAGCAGACCCCTGGTGTATTCCATAAATCCAAACGGGCTTCAGAACTGTCTTGTAAAGCAGTAGTTTGTTACGAAAGTACAGTTTTGAGTTGTGCTTAAGAAGCCAGAACATTTTTCTTGTATTAAATGCCAGCTATTGACGCTTACGTTTGATGTGAGCCTTCCAGTTCAACCGTCTATACAGGGGATTTTGCGGTGAGCTCTGAGGAGATGGTTTCATTGTTTAGGGAGACAGGAGGGCAGCTCCTGATTCTATTTTCTAACTACGATCTAAGAAGAAGAAAGTGTGGAGCTAGTAACATTTTTTTAGTTTGAAAAGAAGACCCGGATGCCAAACTCGGTCGAATGCCTGCTTAATATTCACAAATATTGCCGAGCAATAACGCTTTTCCTCAAAGGTGTAGAAAATACATTGGTGACACTGTTCAGGGGTGCCATGACATCTCCTGGAACCGAAACGATGATCCGGAATCACTTGCTTAATGATTTTTCGCTGAGCCCACACACCACCTTTCCCTTCTATGAGGATTTCCCTCGCCATGTTGGGAGAAAAAAGCTTTTGTTTTTCTAATAATGGACAACGGAAAGATATTCACCAACTAAGTGATTTAACAGTACGATCATCTGTTTGTTCTTTACAGTATGATCGGTTGTAACTCATAGTGCCGTCCAAAAATACAACAAACGGCGGATTGTAAGCCCCGTTACACCAATATGCCAGCGCTTCTACCTCTTAACAAAAACTTTCGCACAACAGTCCAACATACGTCACACCCATAGAAACCCTGAGAAACCGCTCTACCGCCTGCGCCGGGTCCTTAGTCAAGTTTGATGTCCTTACCAAGGAAGACCTCAATACATTTCCCCTGAAAGCCCTCAAAATGCGCCATATTGTTTCCTACTGGTTTCACCACACGACATTTCAGAAATTTTCGGACAAACTTTGTGTTAAAATTCTTTGAACAATTAGTTACCGCAAAGTTACGCCTGAAAACTCCTTGACCTTGAATCTACCTTATGTATAAAAAGTACCCGGAAAATGTCATTCAAATGAACCGCTAAAAAGGAATTGGTAAATTTTTTTTTTGTTAAGTTGGTAGCACCTTCCTTTATTACCAAGCCAAATTTGAGCGCGATCTGTCAACTAG
>JBANCV010000361.1:0-25660 GCA_037040105.1 Amiota albilabris
CTCAACTCAACTCAACTCAACGCAACGCACAACAAAAACAACAACAAAAACAGCAACATCAAAAAAAGAAAAACAAATAGGAAAAAAAAAAAAAAAAAATAGAAAAAGAAAAAGAAGAAATCAGAAAATTAGGAAAAATCCTTTCAGAAAAATATTCCAAATTTTTTATTACAAAAACAAAATAATTGGCAAAATTGAAAAAAATGAAACACAACAGGGAACCAAAATAAAAAAAAAAAAAAAACCGAAAAAGCAAAAATAAAAAGAAACTATTTTTGAGCCTGGATTTGTTAGTGATTTTAAAAAAAATTTTTTTTTTTTTTAAAGAAACTTAACACAACTCTCTATAGATACAAAAAAAATACACAACAAACAGACAAGAACAACAACAAGAAACTGTGAATAAGAACAACAACTACAATTGAAACAACAATAACAAAAATGACTCATTGACACAGACTTCTATTGAAGACAAGTTCCAAAAAAGATATTAAATACTATATATAAATGATCAAACAAACAAACAACTAAAGAAGGAACTTTACTGACTGATTTGAACAATTTATTGATATCATGACATCAACAATGCAATGGATATAAACAATTCACTGTCACTAACTACTTACTTATTGACATAAACATTCTTTAGACAAAAAAAACAAAACAAAAAATATTGTATTGACAGAAAACAATCTATTGACAGATATCATTGTTTTGATGGCCAATATTCTATTGACAGACACCATTGTATGGACAGATAACATTGTATTGACAGACAACAATGTATTGACTGAAAACATAGTATTCACATAAAATAATTCATTGACAAACATAATTCTATTGGCAGACTAATTTTATTGACATGTAACGATGTATTGACAAACAAAATTCTATTCGCAGACAAATTTTATTGACATGTAACATTGACAATCAAAATTGTATTGAAAGGAAACATTATATTGCCAGACATTATTCTATTGATAGACAACATTCTATTGACAGACAACATTCTAATGACCGATAACATTGTATTTACAGAAAACAGTGTATTGTCAGAAATCATTCTATTGACAAACTGTAACATTCTATTGACAAACTGTAACATTGTATTGTCATAAATATTATATTGACAGAATTCAACATTGTATTGAATGAAACATTGTATATGATAGACATTGACATTACATTGACATTACATTGACTTAACCAATACACTCACTGCGGCGAACTGACGTAGGAGTAGAGAAAACAAAAACAAAACAAATGAAAACAACAACAAAACAAATGATAACAACAACCAAACCAAACAAAAACAAAACAAATGAAAACAAAACAAAAACAAAAACAAAAACAAAAAAATCAAATACAGAAAAGTCACTATTGTCTCTTTTTTTCTTCTCTTCCTATATGACATATAGGTGGCAGTGCCAGCCTACTCGGTGGTGGCGTTGGTGGCGTTATAGTGCCCGGCGGCAATTCTAATAATTCTAATAGTAACAACCAACAACAACAACAACACCATCATTCCACACCACAACAACAACCACACCATAATCCACATCTGCACCATTCGCATCTACAAGATAGAAATCCCAATGATTCTCTATCTGATAGAGAACATGATCATGAAAGAGAACGTGAACGTGAACGTGATCGAGAGCGTGAAAGACATTCACACTCTGTTGGAGGTGGAGGTGGTGGTGGAGGAGGAGGCGGCGGTGGAGGTAGTGGTATTATCGGTAGTTGCTTAGATGTTGGTGGTATCTCAATGTTAATACAATCGACCAGCAATAGTGCAACACCCTCACCGCATAGTAACAACAACAACAATAACAACAACAACAGTAATAACAATAACAACAGCAGCAGCAGCAATAACAATCGAAGTAATACACCGCATTTAAGTCGTTCAGAACAGAAACTTGAACGCGAACGTGAACGTGAACGTGAACGTGAACGCGAACGTGAACGAGAACATAACAATAGCCAGCATCAACAGCAGCTGCAACAACAACAACAGCAACAAAGACATTCATCACCACTCCATCATCATGTTGCCCCACCACCACCACATTTCGGCCATCAACATCCAGCTTTATCATTGCTACCATCACATCATCATTTGGCCCATGCCCATCACACTCAACTATCGCCGAATGCCATGAGTGGTCATCCACATCATCATCTAGGTCGTTCGGGTTCACCACTCGATCATCATCATCATTTGCTTCATCATAGACGCTCCTCGTTATCACCATCACCAACCAGTGGACGTGGCTCAAGTGGTGCAGTTGGCAGTGGTGGTCTTAATAGCTCCTCATCTGCTGCTGGTATTCTATCATCGGCTCGTGGCGGCGATGTCACAGGCGCCAGTCGTTTGTTATTACCTTTACCCTTGAACGCTTGTCATCGTTGCGATGTCTGTGGCAAACTGTTGAGCACTAAGTTGACATTGAAACGGCACAAGGAACAGCAACATTTGCAACCTTTGAATAATGCCGTCTGCAATTTATGCCACAAGGTTTTCCGTACGCTAAACAGTCTTAATAACCATAAGAGTATCTACCACCGACGTCAAAAGAATCATCATTCGTATTTCCATCATGCAGCCGGTGTTGGTCAGGCTGGCAGTCCCAGTAGTCGTTTGCATCAATCCTTGAGTGCATCATTGAGTGCTGCAGCTGCTGCAAATAATAGTGTTGTAGGTGTCGGTGGTGGAGCAAGTGGTAATGCTGTGGCGGCAGCTGCTGCAGCAGCTGCTGCTGCTGCTGAACTCCTCTTATCACCGATTGTTGGTGCAGCAGCAGTAGCAGGTGGCACTGCGAGTTCCACACTGCAACTAGCTGCCGCACATCAGCATCAGCAACAGCAGCAACACCACCATCAGCAGCAACAGCATCATCAACAACAGCAACAGCAACAACAGTCGCCGGGCATTGTCAAACCGTGTATAGATTTCTTATAAGATCAACATCAACTATTGCAACAGCTTTTCCACGTCGCCCTCAACTCATCGGCAGCTGCGGCAGCAACTGGCGGTGTAGCTGGTGGTGTTGACTATGGACAAGCAGCGGCAATGGCTGCAGCCTTGCATGGACAACTTCCAACTGGAGCGATGGCATCGGGAACGGCATCATCAACACCGACACGACCATCGTCTTCATCGTCAAGTGCACTGCATTCAACGCCGTCGTTGCATAATACACCGACAGTTGACTTAACCCAAATGGAACATTATAGCGGAACTACTGGAGACTATCATTCTCAACATCATCACCATCATCATCATCATTTGCAGCAGCAACAACAACAACAACAACAACAGCAACACCATCATCATCATCACCATCAACAGCAGCAGCAACAGCAGCAACAGCAGCAACATCATCATCCAAATCCCTATGAACGCATGAATTTATCTTAGGCGCATCACCACCGATTGTGGCACACAGATACAAATACACACAGACACACACACCCAAAAAAAAAACAAACAAAGATCAAAATAAAAATTCAAAGGGAAAGACAATGGAATCCCGAGGAGTCACGATGAAAACAAAGCGTAGAAATTTAAGATTTGGCCAAATATAAAAAAAAAAAAAAAATATTTGATGATCTCAAAATTGAAAAATTTACAAACAAAAAAAAAAACAAAAGAAAAGAAAAATCATATAAAGAAGAAGAAGAAGAAACATATTTAGGAAAAACATAACACGGACAATTTACAAAAAATTTATAAATTTTTTGATAAAAGAATAAAAAATATTTAAAGACAAAAAAAAAAAAAACACCGGAAAATCGAAAATCGAAAAAAAAAATATATATATATTTGAAGTTTAGGCAAAATGGAAAACTGTGATTTTTACATCTTGATTATATAATTGTATATGTATAACGTATACACAGACACACACACACACACACACAGACACACAGATTTAAACATACCAACACTCGTACGCATACATACATACATAGCGCTAATTAATTATATATACAATATAATACACACGATATTTATGTATATATAAAAATCAATTATTTTCTATTCATGCTTCCAGCATAAAAGAAGAGACAAGATTATTGTAGTTTACTACTACATATTATGAAGAAGGTATGAAAGAATGAAAGGAAAAAGGAAGCATGAATGAATGACGAAGGAAATGAAAAGAATAAAAAAATAAATAAATAAAGGAACTATTAGATAAAAAAATTGATATGGAAAACCCTAGTAATTTCGACCCAACCGAGATGTAAAGCATGTAAGACTGTTAATGATACACCCAAACAAAAACAAACTCACACAAACTTACACATCCACATACACAACACACACAAAACCACACACAAAAACACACACACACACACACTGTTTGTCTACACATTATCACAAATCCCAATCAAAATTTAAAACCAAATGTCATTGAAATCAGAAACAAAATGATAATATCAAGAGTATTACTAATATTTTTTTTGCAGCCCCATATACTACATATCCCAATGTCCACTCCTGATTAAAAAACTGATATATATAAAAACAAGAAGATCCCTTAATCTTCATCTAGAATATGTGACTCCTTCATTTTGAAAATAAAGCCATCATCCATTATCCATCATTCAATCTCCATCTACCTAGTTCCTCAAATCAACTCTAAAAATGTCCCTACACTTGCGTTAGTTTTTATTTTTATTTTTTATTTTTTTTTTTCTTGTTTTTTTGTTTTATAAAATCCTTTGACAAAAACAAAAACCTATTGACAACTACATATATATAATTTACACAATTTATTTAGTATCAGTTGAAGTATATATGTATACTTATTATATATCATGAAAAAGGTATGATGAATAAGTTACTCGCCATTCAATAAAAGACTTGAAAGGATACTATGAATCGATGATGTATGTAAGTAGATACTCGTAAGCCATGCATTATCATTATCATCGAGTAATGATCATTATGCTTTGATGTGCCAATGAACTCTGATTAACACAATATGATGAAAGAGAGTAAATTCATCTGTTTATTTTCAAAATCATAATGCTTCGATGTACCACTGAAGTCTGGGTGATAAACTGCATTACAACATAAAGACTATAAAAACCATACACTGGACTGTACTGAACTGAAGACACTGTTATTTTTGCTCTTCACGACTAATCTTTGCAACAACAATTGCGATTACAACTCCAATTTTATGTATGAGAGAACATAACGGATAACACAAATAACTGTTAACATTACAGAGTTCATGCAGAAATACTTAAATTCGATATTCAATTATGATTAACAACTATTGTAACTTGCTATTTATTAATAACAGTTCATAAGCTGCGAACATGCATCATCATTAGTGAATCTTGCATATAGATATTAATAGCTTTATAATGATTCACGATATCATCACACACTGAGTCTAATGATGAATGATATGACATAAGTGTGATTGTTGTGATGTGTGGAACCATTCAACAGCAGTTTCTTTTCAATTTCTCAATATAAAATAGTTGAATCTGGAGCTCAGAAATCTATATATCAATCCCTTAAGGAATTTCTGGTAAAAAAATATGATTGCATTGATCTGATCATACATGTAGTATCAATGGTAATGATAATGATGGTGATGATGATATTCATACTGATAACTGAAATTTGTAACTATTAGAATAGGTTTTTTGTTAGAAGATTTTTTTTATATGATTATATTATTGAATGTGCAATTTTTAGTATTTTGATTTATACACATTTTTTTTTTTTATTTAAAAAAAAAAAACTTCTTCCTTTACGACAATACTTGTGTACTTGTTAGCATATGCATATACATACTATACATGTGTATGCATGTATGTATATATACAATATGTATGATCACATATACATATGTAGATCATGCGCCCTAGAATCCATTTCCTTTGTTTTCTATACCCTACCATTGGTAGAAAGGGCATACATAATAAACTACTCCAAATATAAACCTAAGAAAAGAAACATACAACATATGTTACAATTTCACTAATACATATATACGAAAAATAAAAAATAATAAATACATAAAAAACTGAATAAACAAAAAAAAAACAACTGAATTATAATACATAATAATAATCTTAATAAACATAAATAAATAATAATAATAATAATAACAAAATATAAATAAAGAAATAAATAACATAAATATTATATATATAGATATTGTATATTTTAGTGGACTTTATTGCGTACTTTTTTGTGTGTATTTTACGAATATTAAAATATAATGATATATATACATACCATATATATATATATATATATATATATATATAAATTTTTTTTTTTTTTTTTTTTACATAAATTTATAAGTCGAATTTCGTGTATAAAAAAAATTTCAAAAAGAAAAAATTATATAAAAAAAAAAAAACAAACACAAAATATTAATTATATTAAAGAAAAAATTATTAGATTTAATGACAAATATTATAAAAAAAAATACATACATACATTTTTTTTCACATAGTTTAAGATACTCCAAAAACATGAAAACAACAAAAAACAAAACAAGAGAAACATGAGAATATGTTAAATCATCAAGAAATCACTAAATGAACCGACGAAAGGCAAGAGTATGATAGGAAGAAGAGGAAGGAAGGCGTCATGAAAAAGTAAAGGAAATAATGAATTTCTTTTAATTTCTTTAAATTTTTTTTTTTTTTTTTTTAAATTTTTTTTGATGTATCTAATACATAATAATCATTTTAGTAATTTGAAATTTTGAAAAAAACAAACGATAAATTAGGAGAAATCATAAAATGATGATACATAAATTAGAGAGCACAATATTTGAATTCAAATTCATGTATATAAGCATTTTTACATGCTACACACACACACACACACACACACACCACACACACCACACACCCACTTATCTATAATAATATGAAAAATAATAATAATATATGTATAAACTATATATATATATTTTTTAGTAATTTTCAAACAACAAAACAAAACAAAACAAAACAGAAAAGAAAAGAAAAGAAAAGAAATTTTCTTTAAAAACAAAAGATAAAAATAATTAATGAATCAATGAATGAATGAATGATTTTTATCTATAAATTTCTTGTAAATGTTTCTTGCGTTTATTGTTTATTTACTTATAATGAAAACCCAATAAACCTTACGCTCATCATCATCTACATCATCATCATCATCATCATCATCATCATTAATAGTATGATTGATGTAAGGTAAAAAATGTAGGTGAAATGTTTGAGAGAAACACACACAATTGTGTTAATGCACGCAACGAAAAAAAAAAAAAAAATTTATTTAAATAATATTTCGAATAAACATTTTTGATAAAATTCAAAAGTTTCCAAAGCGTTTATTAGATTGAAATAATCAAAGATCAGATCGGATCAGATCGGATCAGATCAGATCGGATTGGATAAATTTTTCCATATGTGAAACATAGATTTTTCATAGATACAATTCACAATGTTTGACCTTGCTCCTGGTCAATACACCATTTCCATTATGCTCATTGGAACGGCAAAATGAATAGGAAATTGTGAGTACTTGAAGTGAATTGATGCATCTAAAGTTACCATTGCATTGGATTACATTCTCTGTTCTGAATTTTTCATTGAATATTGTCGCTTCTATGAAATTTATCATAATTCATGGCATCACCATTGTACATTTTAAGATGCAACATGCAACATTTATAAGTTAAATAGAACAAAAATACTTCAGTATATTTCCAAAACCATGAAATCAAAACTCTGTTTTGAGCAAGAAATGTAATTGGAATTGGAATCTGAATGAAACATTTTCATTTTTCATTCTAATAATCGCTTTGGTAAAAATATAAAACTTATAAGAAAACGAAAGAAGAGAACTTTTCAAAGATTTGAGCATCGAAAGGACTGATAGATTTTAGGTAACAAGACTTGACAGAAACAAAGAATGGAACATTTTCAATTAGACTTGAATGATAACATTAAAAAAAAAAAAAAAAAATCCAAAATTAACATGTATTTGGCATACCAAAATTTTACATTTTATTTTTTTTCTAAAAATTGAAAAAATTTGTGGTTTAAAAAATATATAATATTTTTTTGAACAAATTGTAATTGGCATATATGCACTCACACACACACAAACACATAAATATATATATTTTAAAAATTTTTTATATACATTTTTTTTTTTTTTTAAATATAATTATTTTATTTAGAAACTTAATTCGAATTCGTTGAGATACGAAATAAAAACAAATCAAAATTTATGCAATAAAGAAAAAAATGCAAAGACAAATGTGTATAGAGAAAGAGAACAAAATTTTACTTAATTATTATTTTCGTTTTCGAAGACTGAAACAACTTTTGAAGTATTTTTTTGGCAATTAAAATAATTAAATTAAAAAAAAAAATTTATAATAATGTTTTCTTTGGTTCTATCAAAGATTAAATACCTTTTCCATTAC
The DNA here is from genome assembly GCA_037040105.1 of Amiota albilabris. Taxonomy (NCBI): domain Eukaryota; kingdom Metazoa; phylum Arthropoda; class Insecta; order Diptera; family Drosophilidae; genus Amiota; species Amiota albilabris. The sequence continues at coordinate 8,472 of JBANCV010000361.1, forward strand.
AAATGATTTTTTGATGATGATTATGGAAACTACTCATTCACACATAGTATTCAACTAAGTAAATTAACATAGTGTCTCAGGTCACAACTGAGCATTATTATGCTCTTCACCCAGTAATGGTTTGATAAGTTTGTCATAAAGTTAGGAAAATTAGAAAACCCATAGAGTATATACCTATATTCTTAATCAATTTGACAAGATGTGTTGACCTAGCCATGTCCATCCGTCTGTCCGTTTGTATGTATGCACACTAGCCCCTCAGTTTTTGAGCAAGTGACCTTAAAAATTTTTCGGAATCCATGGAATCGGAGCACTAAAACGGATACCTCCTGACAGTTTAACTCTAACCGAACTGATGATTGATATGACCATCTAAAAGGACCTTTAGTATGCAGTCTTCCATGTCATTCAATGGGTTGTAAGTATTTTTTATTAGTATATTCATCAGTATATTTGAAGAACTTACTGTACAGCTCCTATAACTATCATCACTATTGTAAATGAAAAAGTGTAAGCAACTAAAACAAACACAACTCAAAATTAATTATTTTTAACTAAATTCTAAATGAAAGAATGAATAGGAAAAGACGGTGCAATGTTGGCGAAGATGCTTAGCTAACTTAAAAAAAAATGTATGAAAAACAATCACCAAATTTTAAAAATATTTCTAAAAATAATAAAAAATACATAAATCCACACACAGACACACACACATAAACACTGTTGAAAAGAAATGCGTGGCATTTTATCAAAATCGGAATAGATAACTGATGGGATTAAGGGACGGGATTGAGATGGGGATGGGGATTGAGATGGGGATGGGCGGACGTACATGGCATTAATTGGGATTAGATAATAATTTAATTGTTTAGCTTAAGGATTGATCGTTGTTCTAAAACTCATGTTTTTCTTTAATCTATTCTATTTAATTAAATTAAAAAAAATAATTAATTTATAAAAACACAATTAAAAAAAAAGAAAGTAAAAGAGATGTAATCAAATCCAATCAAATGAAATAATAAATTAAGAAAAATACTAATAATAATAATAATTAAAAGCAAAAATCCAACAATCTGAAGTCTGAATTTATTTGTTTTAATGTTTCATACATTTTTGTACCAAAATTTTGTATAATTTTTTTTTTTTTTTTTAAATTACATATGTTTTTATAATTTAAAGACAATTTATATGCAATGAATATTTTAATACTCTTCACGTAGTAAATAGTATTATGCGTTTGTCATGAATGCACAGAATGAGACATCTTAGAGTGAAGCCAAATCCGTCTGTCCGTACGTCCGTCTGCCCGTATGTATGCAAACTCGCCCCTCAGTTTTTGAGCTAGAATGCTGAAATTTTGTATGAAGCTTTCCTTTTATTATACATCAGCACATTTGTCAGAATCAGCCTTTTCGAAACACTAGGAGGGGTACCTCCCATACAAACCCCCTACTGAAATTTATGTTCTTTTGTTGTCTTATCAAACTGAAGTTTGGACACTAAAAGTGTTTGACTTATACTGGCTATTAGGAGAGATACCTTTACACAAATTCATGTTCTTAGAAAAACTTTTTTGTGTTTCATTCTATAATCTTGAAATTTGGGCAAAATAGTTTTCTATTTATCAACTATGCAAAGTTCAAGATCCTAGGATTATTGGATCGCATAGCTTCCATACAAAAAGCCTTTTCTAGGGGATGTGTGAAGAGTATTACATCTTCGGGACTAACGAAGATACCCTTCCTTCTGTTTTTTTTAATGGCATTTCTTCGGCATTTCTTCTTATAGTTTTTATATATAAAAACAAAAATATTCCTAAGTATTATTTTTTTTTATTCAAAACAAAACAGATTTAGTTTTTTTGTTTTTAATTTAATCATAATTATAATTAATAATTATAAATTTTTTTATACACTTAAAAAATTAATAATAATTATTATAAATAAATATATGTATGTATTAAAACTAAAAACAACAACAAAAAATGACTCAAGTGCTTTTATTAAAAACAAAAAAAAAAAAAAAAAAATTATATTAATTAACATAATTTAAATTGTATTTTATTTTTTAATTTTTAGTTTTTGATTAATTGTTTTTACCCTTTTCTATTAAATTTTTCAAATAAAATACACAAAATAAAAATAAGTGAATCTTCCAATTTCATTAAGGAACATTTACCTCAATTATACATTTAAGGATACCTCATCATCATCATCACCAATTGTTAATTCAGAGAATTAAAGAAAAAGAAATCTTGATATTCAGTCAAGGTTTCCTTTTTGTTTTTATTTGAGATAGAATATTTTTTTTTTTTTTTTTTGTTAGCAAAGAGATTCTTCTTAATGGGGATGAGATGATGATGATAATTTAACTAAATGTATGGAATGGATGAAAACATGATTAAAAAACAAACACCAAACTAAAGGAAATGTAAATAGTTAAAAATAAAACTATATAAAAAAATATAATAATATTTCAAAATTCAATTCACTACATACTACATCATCATATTCATGAAAATACAAAATACAATAAAAACAAAATAATATTGTAACAATAACCATATTATTATTATTAATAAATAAAATATTAATAATAAATAAAGTAAAAAACATAATTTAAATATATTTCTTCTTCATTTTAAATGTTGTTTAACGTTACTTTATATAAAAAACTTTTTAAATAGTCATAAAAAAAAAATAAAATAAAAAAAAAAATAATAATAATAAAAAAAATATTCAAAAAAAACATTAAATGAAATTTCCTATAACAACAACAACTACAACAACAAGAAGAACAAGAACAGCAACAACAACAACAACAACAGTAGCAAATAGTCAAAATATTTAGGATTGTTCAAAAAGCTAGTGAGCAACAATAACATACATAAAAATATGAAAATTAAAACAAAAAATATATAATAAATAAAGAAGAAACTACTTTTTCTGTCTAAACAGAATAAGCATCAACATTATCATCATCACCTACTATACACACACACACACACACACACACACACACACACACACACACACACACACACACACAATAAATAGCAACTGACAAAACACAAAAATCCAATAAATCAAAACCCTATACAAATAAATAAATAAATTTAAAGGAATTTAAATTAAAATAAATAATAAACAAAATCTACTAGCATCCTTAATCAAATGGAAATCAATAGTAAAAAATCAATAAATATCTTTTCAGTGTTTATTGTTTTGTGTTGAAATTTTTTCGTTTTTGCCCTTTATTCTTTTTTATTTTTTTTTGTTCATTGTTATTGTAAATAATTCTAAGAAAACAAAAAAAATAAATAATAAAAACTTATTTAGCTTCAAGCCACAGATTAAAAACAAATCTATACATAAACATAATCATACAAAACATAACTCTAATTAAAGGTCCTTTTTGACGTTCATATCAGTTGTCAGTTCAGTACGATAGAACTGTTGACTGTTTACACTGTTCCCATTAGTACTTTGTATCGCCCTGAATAGAGTGAACGTTTGTTTTTACTTCTACTTTGTTACATAAGCACCTTGAAGATTCATAATTTTCAAAGAACTCGACAACAAAAATATGTTCCTTAGACATAGCAACAGTTGTGTATGTGCTTTTCGCAAGATTTTCAAGAGAACACGTACGAAATCTAAGAAGTGAAATAGATCTATACATCCAGTCATTTCTCAGTCTTCATTTCAGTTCTCCGTTTTAGTATTTAATTTTTATACCTAGGAAAAACTAACCATTTGTTTGGAATTGAAACTGAACTGACGACTGATATGGCCGTCTAAAGGGTCCCTTAAAGGAATCACTTTGGTCTAATCAAAGATAAATTTGTATACACTTCATTATAATGCCTTTGGGCTCATCTATACATAATTGAATTATTTAGTGGATCAATCATTTCACAACTTCTATCATATGCCAAATATGATTATTAATGAATTGTGAGGAGAAGCCTATTTATACAGAAATCCATAGGCATTTTCCACTTCAACATGTGCATTATACACGTCAATGCACTCAAATTTTCTGTTCACTATTCTCATTGTACACCATATACCTACAAGCGAATCAAAAAGAGTACAACTATAAATGAATGTTTTGCATATACTTCGGAGAACACATTGCAACAGACAAAACGAAATGAAACAATAGTAAATTGTTTTTTATGAGGCAGATCACACACACCAAATTAAACAAGACACAACATATGTTTTTATCTGAAACGTTTTATGAATGATTGTGTGGACTGATACCAACAAAAATTTCGTTTGATTGATGTCAAAATGGAACATATCTGTTTCAGACAATTGTCATTGTCGCTAATTACGTTATTTCATAGGGTTCAATTCACACCGCGTAAGTCAAAACAAAAAGACAAGATAAAACAGAAAAACATATATATCGTTATCGATAGCTAATGTTTCGTTTTTTGAAGACAAAAAAAATTTCGATACACATATAAAACGAAACAAGAAGATGATATGTTTTGATTTGTTCCATTGTGTTCCATTGTGTTCCGCTTGATGTATGTGTTTGTATGTGCACACTATTCTTGTAAACTAGTGAAATGGGATGATATGTGGTGGCAATTGACCCCGTCCAATGACATCGCCATGTTGAACTCATCAGTTTTTTTTTTACATATAAAAGGGATTGAAATGGAACTAGTACTGGTGATAAGGGCACTAGTCGAGAACTAGTTTTGGATTAGTTTTTTATACTGCAGCGATACTCACATTTCCGACTTCATGAATGTGTATTCAAATTTAATGTATGTATATATTCATTGCACTCTACATTTAATGAATATAGCAAACGATTTTTCACTATATTCACTCTGACTGAATGCGATGAATGTATTGTTGTTGAAACGAATGAAATACAATGAAAAAGGGGGGGAAAAAAACGAGAGAAGAAAAGATCAAATGAAATTAAAATTGTTTGAATATAGTAAACAATAAATACAGCTTAATATGCATTCATATTCAGAGTGAATGGATTCAGATAACGTTTTGTAAATTGATTCATGTAGATCTCTATTATGTACATATAAAGTTGTGCTTAATAGTTTAATAAAATCAATTCTAATTTCAATATAACAGGATGATTGTTTGATGAGACAAATATTGTTGAGAAGATACATTCACACTATGTCACATCATTTATCATTAGAATATTTGGGTGGGTATTCAATATAAAGTGTATACAAAACCAATAGATGGTGTTTTTTTTCCAAAAAAAAAAAAAAAAAAAAATAAAAAAAAAAAAATCACACAAGCAAGAAGAATATCCTTCTATAAAGTATCCTATAATGTTAAAATTAATACAATAAATAAATAAATAAAATAAATTTCATTACAAAATAATTCAAATCAAATCACAAAATTCCAAATAGCAAAGTAAAAGCTAAAAGAGCAAAGAAGGCAATATATTTAAAAATAAAAGTTATGAGATTACTAAAAAGAAAATATTGAACAACAATTTTACTTAAATAAAATACTCTCACACTAATGGCAACACATACACACTCACACGTACACCTTTCATGCAGTGGTGGAAAAATAATAGAAACAAGCAAAAAAAAAAATGTTACATTTTTCAAAAGAATTTTATTTAAAAATGTTTTTTTTCGCAAAAAATTATTTCAGCAATCCATATAGTAGCCAATAAGTCAAAAATATCTTAATTTATTGTAATATTTGGTCAACCCGCCTTGTTTCCACATTACTTCAATACATATACGACTCATAGAACTCACTAGATTCGAATATGTTTCTGGCGATATAGAATACCATTGCTCCTTGGCCAGTTCCCAAAGTTCTTCCTTATTTCTTGCTTTAAAGTTACTCAGTCATTTCTTTAAGACCCCCCCTATAGATATTCTATGGGGTTAAGGTCGGATGATTGGGATGGTCATTCGATTATCATAACAAGATAGCCCTCTTCACGCAGCCCCTAGAAAACGTTTTTTGTATGGGAGCTATGCGATCCCTTAATCCTAGGATCTTGGAATTTAAATGAATATGGATTAGAAACATATTGTGTCCAAATTGCAAGATGATAGCATAAAAAACGAAAAAGTTTTTCTAATAAGAACATGAGTTTGAATAGGGAGTTTGTATAGGAGGACCGATTCGGCTGATTCCGACAAATGTACTGCATATGGTAAGAAAAAAACTTCGTGCATAGATACAAATGGACAGATGAACATGGCTAGATCAACTCGTCTCGTCACGCTGATCAATAATATGGGGTCTACAATGTCTGCTTCTTTGCATTACAAACTTCATGACAAACTTATAATACCATTCACTGACAGGTATGGGAGGTACCTCTCCTGATATTCCGATGGTCTTGAATTTTGTATTAACTTATGTATATGTGCTGATGTATAATAAAAAGAAAGCCTCGTGCAAAATTTCAGCTCTCTAGCTCAAAAACTGATGGACATGGCTTCACAACATGAAGAGTATAACTTTTCCACCACTGTATATTGATTCAATAATTTTTAGAAACATCACAGAAAACAATATGAAGATATTGTTTGAATTAATTAAAAACTAAATTAATTCTTGTGCATTTCCTATTTTATTTTTTTAGTCAAAAGTTACCTACACACAAACATAATTTTTTTTTTTTGACTATTAATACAATTAATTGAGAATTTTTTTTAATGTTAATTAATAATTAATTAATAAAATATATACAATAGTAGTATTTTTTTTTTTTTTGTTTTTTTATATTATTTTGTACAAGATAAAATATCAACAGAAAAAAATACATAAAATACTTTAAATTCTTAAAGGAAAATATAATAAAATTTTAATAAAATAAATTACATTTTAACCAAGTAAATTCAGAAAACAAAAATCAAGATGAATGAATAAACTAAAATTAAATAAAAAATAAAAATAAAAGAAAAGAAAAAAAAAAAAAAACTAAGAAAATATTAAGAAAAGCAAACACACTAAAATCTTAAATGTTACTTTATATTCATGTATATGTCGACTACTCTTTAAATAAATATAAATAAAAACCAAACATAAAAATCACAAAAAAAATTATTTAAAAAAAAAAAACAAAAATGAATAATGAAGAAATCATTATAAAGAATAATACAAACAAAAACAAAAAACGAAAAGAAAAATAAAATTATAAAATCACAAGAAGAAAGAAAAAGGAAAAACTAAAAACAAATGAATGAATATTTTCATAAATAATAATAATAAATAAATAATAATAATTAATATTAATAATAATAATGAAGAAAAAAAACAAAAGAAATTATTGTGTTATTATTTAAATAAACAAAAAGAAAAAACAAAAAAAAAAAAAAAAAACAAAAAAAAACATTTAAAGAAAACCATCTTTTTTTTCTTTGTGTGATAAAAAAAATATTGAAAAATCTACAATTTTGAGAGCGAATCAACTTTGTATGTCTCTCACTAGATCTATGGCTACTTGCTCACTAACTCGCTCGCTTGCTTGAAGTTTGTCTCCTTCCTCTGAAGTGTCTCCCAAGTGATCTTTTCATCTAGAAATATTATAATATCAAAGAAACGAATCAAAATCTCTATTTCTCTGTCCCAGTCTCAAGCCCCTGCCACATGCCCTAGTCTTTTGTCTCTTATATTCTAGAAGTATTGCCTGATTTTACATACAAAAAGCATTCAACATAATCACTTGCGATCGCTATTCAGTACATTTTCTTAAGTTTGTTACAAAAGAAATATTCAAGACAAAGAAGTTTTTATCCTTCACTCTCTTTGTCTTGGTACCGTTAAACTACTTGTATAGGACTTAACTCAAATAACTAAACTGATTTGTCAGTTAATAACAATTTGCCAAAAAAAAAAAAAAAAAAAAAAAAAACTATTGCAAAATGCGTTTAAAACAAAATATTATTAAAAATAATATGAAAAATGCCATTAAAAACATACATACATTACTATATAGGAAAAATATCTTACAAATCTCTCAAATATACACACATGCATAAACACATAACATACAGAAACAGACACATACATATACATATACATATATGTATATATATATATATATATATATATATATATATGTACATATATATAGTCATATATATCTACATAAGTAAGCCACGCGATCACGCTAATTTTCTATCTCGGTCGCTCGCTTGGAACGCTCACAACATCTGTAACTCTCTCTGTCTCTCACTCCGTCTCTTCGTCTGTCTCTGTCTTCTCTAGTGACAAATTCTTTTTGCTGAAACTCTCACTCACCGACTCTTTACTACTATCTCTTTCTCTTTCTATATCTCTTTGTCTCTCTCTCCCTCTCTATGTCCTTCGCTCTGTAACTCTGACTATCTCTGTTTGTCACACACTCGTTGAAGTTTCCTCTCTATCTCTCTCACTCTCTCTCTCTCTCTCGCGCTGTCACCTGAATAATTCACTAATTTTAAAAAAATATTGTTTATAATTTTTTTTTTGTTTTCATTACAATTTAGAAGAAAAACAAAAATGAAAAGTAGTAAAAAAAACCAATAAAGTATAATGCATAATGAAATGAAAATGAAATTAAAACTCAATCAATCCTCCCTCCTACCAACCAACTAAATTACAGGAAATTCACCCAAGAAATTGTTCTCATGCCAACTATGCGGTAAGCTTCTCTGCTCAAAAGCCTCGCTCAAACGCCATATTGCCGATAAACATGCTGTGCGCCAGGAAGAATATCGCTGCATCATCTGTGAGCGAGTCTACTGTTCCCGTAACTCCCTTATGACGCACATTTACACTTATCACAAGTCAAGACCCAACGAAATGGAAATGAAGGATATCAAACTGTTTAATCAGTTTAATTCGACAATCTGAGATAATGCGGCTACCATGAAAGCCGCTCAAAATAAATACCATCATCCTCATCATAATCATCATATTCATAATCATCAACAGCAAATTTCTATAAATGATAATAACAGAAATATTAATAGTAATCATAATAGTAATATTAATAATAATAATAATAATAATAATAATAATAATAATAATGATATAATGTCATATCGTAATAAGATATATTATGATCAATATCAATATCAATATCAGCATCATGATCAGAATCATCAATATAGTAATTTATATGATTATGATAAATATGAAGAGCATTCAAATATATTAAATGAAAATTATCATAGACAAATTATGACATTATATGATTATTATTTATATCAAAGAACAACAACAACAGCAACAACAACAGCAACAACAACAACAAAAGAAACAGGAACAACAACAACTAGAACAACTGAAACTGAAATTGTAACTGAAACAGAAACGGGAACGGGAACAGAAACAGAAACAGGAACGGAAACTAGAACAGGAATAGAAATAGCAGATATATTAGAAAATAAAACACTAAAAACCCCAATAACAAAATCAACTATGACAAATTCTTTATATACGCCAACAACAACTTAAAGCAATGCCATACTAAGTAGTGATATATATAAAAATAAAATTTAAATTTAAAAAATAAATCTTTAAATATATAGAATTAGTTACTTTTTGTAGTACCTTTACCTTGGACTTGACTCTATAGTAGTATATTGCTTATTCATATACAAACTAAAATAAACGTATATACACTGTACTGTATAACTTAGCAGACATACATATAACTTAACTAACTAAACACTAAAGCGTATTCTCTTGTACTTTTATTGGACCATTACGCATCTATTGTGGCCTTCTTGATACCTCATATAACGTACTTTTAGTCAATTTTTATTATATACGATATACTACTACTACTACTACTACTACTTCTACTACTACTACTTTGTATATATATATACAAATATATATATACAAGAAATTAATGAAACTATATACATAAAACTATTGAATTTTTCACTTAAATCATGACAAAATGAACGAACGAACAAAATCAACAAACAACAAGTTGCCTTCTCTAAATGAATTCTATGTGCTTTCTTCATTAAACTTAAACATTTTTAGTAAACTTAGTAATATACAAGTATTTGTATTGTATACTTTAACTTTATAGACAAGAATAGAAAAGAAATTATAAGAAACAAAAAATATATAGGTAGAAATACATACATACATACATACATACATACATATATTCAAATATACATATATACATATATATACAAGTATATATAGAAAATAGCGAATAAAATATATGCAGATATTGTGCTTGTGATGAGCTTTGTAAATGTGACTTCATTAAGTGGAGTTGCAATTGGAATTGGCAGCAATGCACCACATCAAGAACGACATCAAATCAACAACTAATGGCTGCTTAATGGATGCGCATACTACATCAAATTAATCAATCAAACAATCAAACAATCAATCAATCAATAAAATCAATGAATCAATGAATCAATCGATTCAAAAGAGAGAGAGAATTAAAAAAAAAAACATGCTTGAATGACTAATTTGCTTGCTCACAATTCGGTGTATTGCTCAATTACTCGATTACTCGCTCCAGAACTTGTTCTTCCACTAGTTTGTTCGTTCCTTCGCTCGCTCGCTAGCTCGCTATCTCGCGCTTGCTTGATCATCTACAACCATTTTTGTGCCAACTATGAGGATACAAACAGAAAGAAAACAATTTCACCACCACCACCACCACCACCACCAACATCCTCATCATCAGCAACACAAATTTGTATATCATCATCATCATCCAGGTCAAACGAAGTCACAGCAACAAAGGTCTCAGCAAATTCTCAATTTTCTTATTGTTGCTTTGCATCCAAACAAAGATGACAACATTGATGATGAAGAAGAAAAAGAAGAAGAACGAAAATTTAATATGAACTTATTTTCTTTGGTGATCCTTCGAACAGAGTTTCGTTGATTTATCGAAGAATGAACTCACGAACATATGCTAAAGGTTAGCTACATTCTACAATTCTACAACTTCAACTACAAATACAACTACAACTCTACTCTCTATTCTCTCTCACTCAAGTAGCTTTGCTAAAATAACAAAACAATAAACTATAATATTTTGTAGTTAGTCTATGAACACTACTCTACTGAACGATCTGATCTATCCTGCTACTTAAGTGCCCATTCATTTTACATACTACATAAAAAACACACTCATCCATATCTTGCTATAAAGAAAGCTATTGCTCTTACTTACTCTCTCTTTCTTTTACACATACACACTTGCTGTCTCATTTACTGTCTATACGCATATATACATATCTCTCTCTTTATTTCTTATAACCCAAACTTATACATACATTGATTATAGATTCATTCTTCTCTCAATCAATCTGTTTTTCTCTATCTCTCTCTCTCTCTCTTTTCAACAGGATATTTGTATTATAAACAGCGTTGTATTATCGCTCTTTTTCTCAATCTTTTGCTAGATCATTTCCTCTCTCTCTGAACATATATATATTCCTCTACTCCTTCTTAAATGTTTACATTCACTACCATGTAAAAATATCATAAATTAGATGAATTAGATGAAATTTTGTCTTCTTTTTCTCTATTATGCTTCAATATACATATATCTCTGTTAAGCAGAGAAAAAATGATCTTTCTTCTTTTTCTTTTATTTTGGTTCTCCTTTCATCGTCGAAATTCTCTCATTCGATCGTTAGTTCCAATCTAGTTGTAGTTTATGATCTCTTACTGTACTCTACTCTACTCTACTCTACTCTATTCATCTATAAAACCAAACAATTTTTATATAGAAAACTAGTTATTCTCTTCTCCCTCTCTTTTCTCTGGCGCTCAATTTTAGCTTTTTTTTGTAGTTACTTCTCTGATAGAGAGAATATTGTAAAAAATATAATAAAACAACAATAATAATAATAAATTTGTATAAAATGAAACATTTGTAAAAAGTAAAAAAGCACAATCATTACCATCTGATGTTAATGGTGGTTCTATTAGTGATCTCTCTCTCTCTCTCTCTCTGTGTTTCTCTCTTATACAAATATACACTTACAAAAGCTATCTATCTTTCTCTCTCTCTCTCTCTCTCTCTCTCTCTCTCTCTCTGTATATATACATTTAAATATTTATATTTTCAGAACGCAATAATGCTGTCTTTATTGATTGCTCATTCACTCATTTGCGTTTCTATTGTTTTCACTCTTGTCTCATTTCAATACCAAAGATCTGATCTAACTGTAATTTTGAATCGATAAATACTTTTAAATATCATAATTATTTGTCAATTGAGTACTTAGTTCAAGGCTTCTTCTGACTTGTTTCTCTTTGATTATGAAATTGAAAAGTATTTGATTTAGTACTTACTCATTTATGTTACTTAGGATCATTCAAGTAAGTGATCTATCTAATAATCTGCGTTGCTTTCACTTACACAAGCACTTTCTCTCTTTCTGTCTCTCTCTCTCTCTCTCTCTCTCTCTCTTTGTTTCTATCTATCTCTATGACTCTTCTTTTGTCTCTCGTGCGCGCCCTTAGTGCAGCTCTTTGCCTCAATACTACACAATTATTCTCATCTCCTCCTCCTCCTATCTGATGAAATGTAATATAAAACTAAAATAAAATTTAAACTTCTTAACAATTTTACTTAAATTCTATTCATTTTTTTCGGTAAGTTTTCCTATAATGAATTTTTTTTTACATAAAAACAAAATAAAGAAATTCACAAACAAAAAAATTATTACAAAAATATTCAAATATCAAGAATAATTCGTTGAAATCGGTTAAAGGTTAAAAAAAAAAAAAAGGAAAAAAAAATTTTGAAAAACTAAAGAAATCGTTGCAATCGTCTTAATTTCACTTAATTTTTGTTAACATTTTTCAATTTTAATCATTTTGTATATTTTTTAAGTCTCATCTTTTATCATTTTCCTTTCTTTCTTAACTTATAAATATTAAATATAAAACCAAAAAACAAAAAAGTAAATAGATTTTATTATTTTTTCATATTTTAATTTAAATTTAATTTTTGCTTTGCTCGTTTGCCTTTCATGCATGTTTTGGTGCATACTTTTTGCATGAACTGTGCTTGCTTGCTTGCTCGCTTTACATTTTATACTGTATGGTGCGGTGCATATTTTCCTTAGTTTATTTATATTCAACATTAATTTATTCACTCATTTATTTATTTATTTATTTAATAATTTATTTGCATGCAAATTTCCAAGTTCAAATTGTTGTTTGTATTTTTATTTTATTTTTTCCTTAATTACTATTTAATTTAATGAACATAATTTTGTATATACATATGTAAAAAGTAAAAAACAAAACAAAAGTTGGAAAATATATATTTATATATATATATATATATAAAACAATATATATATATATATATATATAAAGAAAAAAAAAAATTACTACTACGAATATGAATACGAATAATGATATTATGATAAAGATAATATTGTAATAATGATAATGATAATGATAATATTACAATGATACTATACAATATGATATGATCATAATGATAAGACTTTAAACTTAATGCCATTGTTTTCATAAGTTCAGCATGTTGAGAACTTTAGATAGATAAAGGCATTCATTTTTGAAAGTCCTTTCAAGTTTTTCATGTCTTTTCTCTATCTAAGAAGACAAAGATTGAATTCATAAGCAAAATTTCATAATTTCAATTTTCAAATAATTGGAATTTTTTTATAACGAAATCCTTAATTTTTATATTCTTCTTTTGTAGATCATTTTACTTCTATAAAAAAAAAAAAAAAAACTCCATAAAAAAAATATATTCTTCTATATAAAAAATAATAATAATAAATTTAATTAAAAATATATTTTATATATACTTATATGAAGCCTTAGAGAAACTTTATCTCATACTCTCACTCTCTCAATTTCTATTACACATATACATACATACATAAACATGATCTCTCTCCTCTCTCTCTCTCTCTCTCTCTGTCTCTCTTGTTTAGAATATAACTTTGTCTATATATTTAATAAACGCGTTGCTTAATTAAAAAAAAAAAAAACAAAAAAAAATACTATATAAAGAGATGAAATTCACAAAAAAAAACAACATAAAATACAAATGCTCTCTGCTTTTATCTTCTCTAGATATACTTTAGTTAAGTTTCTTTATTTTTCTTTGATTCTATGCCAATTAAAATCAAAAAAAAAAAAAAAAAAACAAATAGTACTAAATTTCCTTCTTCTTAACAATGAAAACACAAAACTTTTACAATGCACTTCTTATATTTAATACAAAAAAATTTTGTATAAATTATTAATACTTCTTCTGCTTCTACCATTATCTGCCATACCAACCACCCACATCCCCACCCCCACTTTCCATACATATACAACACATAGAAAAATATAAGTTGAAAATCTATAGAAAACTTCCAATTTGATCAAATTAACTAATTTATAAATTTTCTCTATTTTTTTTTGTTTTTTTTTTGCTGTTCTATTTTTGTTTCTTCCTTTTTCTAAAGGAACGCTCAATGTTATACGATCCGCAGCTACCTCGCCGACCAGTTCTACCTCATCGCCACCTTCACCGTCGACAGGAACAATGACCTCACCAACAGGCCAAGGTGGCGGAATCAGCATAAATGCTGCAGCTGCAGCAGCAGCAGTTGCTCTATCAGCATCCAAATGTGTCGTCTACAACTTGCATGCATCACCACCTAGACCAGGAAGTGGTGGTGGTGGTGGTGGTGGTGGTGGTGTAGGAGTGGGAATGAATGCAAATCTAGGCTCCAATTCGATGGCAAATAATAATAATACAAACAACAACAATAATAATAATAATAATAATGATAATAACAATGATGGCAACAATACACCAACATCTCAACAACAACATCAGCAGCAACAGCATCAGCAACACCAACAGCATCAACAACAGCAACAATCACCACAATCTTTGACTGGGGCTCCACAATTGCCTCTGCGTATGCCACCGCCAACAAGTGGTGGCATTAATGAGCCCCAGGAGTGTCCATACTGCCGACGTACATTTTCGTGTTATTATTCACTGAAGCGTCACTTTCAAGACAAACACGAACAATCAGATACCTTGTATGTCTGCGAGTTCTGTCATCGGCGTTATCGTACCAAAAACTCTTTGACCACACACAAGAGCCTGCAGCATCGTGGTTCCAGTGGCATGCTAAAGCGTCTTCTAAAGACATCCGCCATCAAGAACAGCCTTGTTGCTCATCATGCACATCCCCATCATCATCATAATCACACCAGTGGTCTCGGCCATCATCACCACCATCATCATCATCATACGTCATTGACGCATCCACGGACAACAGCTGCCAGTTTATTTGATTTCACCAGTGAATTGGGACAACCACCACCAGGCATACAATAGGATTTAAAATGGAATGCAATTTTTTAGAGACAATTTACAACAGCAATTAACGCCAAAATGACTGACGACACAACAAGAATATTGTACTATTAACAATAATAATAACAACAACAACAACAACAAATACCAGCTACAAATACTTTGCCCCATGTGAATTATTATATTAATTAATTAAAGAATTAATTATAAATTAAAGAACAGAAGTGAAAACACATATATAGCATAGAAAAAGAAACACACACACACACACTTAATACATAAAATAGATTTAATTTTATTTTATATTATACTAAAAATAATAATACACATATACATATATATAATTTTTTTTTTTAATTTAATTAATTAATTACAATAAATTTTATTTTTACACATTTACTTTATCTTAGTGACCAATGAGTGACAAATTAATGTTACAATATTAAGAAATTCAGTCATAAAGTCACCTTCATTGACCATTTACCTGACTTTACCTTTGTCATGTGGAATGCTTCAAGGCCGCCTCCGATAGTCTAAAGATCAAATGTGCAATAATACCTCACACGATATTAACGTAAAACGTTAGATGAGCAAGGGGGGCGGCGCGTATGCATGATCAAGGATGGGTGGCACAGGTGTTTGGTGAATGTCAAGTGTAAATTTTCTTTGTAAATATACACATAAATAAATATTATTTTTAAGAATTTAAGATTATTATTAATTATTTACAATTAAATTATTATAATATCTTTTTTTTCTAATAAATTTTAATTAAAATAATTTTAGACAATTCAAAGTGAAATTGGAATTGGAAAGGGAAGAGAAAGAAGGACTTATATGCACATTATATAAAACAAGTAAAGGAAAGAAAAGATTCTGAACTAATGAAGAGACGAAGGAAGTGAAGGAAGGGAAGAAAGTAAGGCAAGAAACGTGAAAAAGAAAAACTCTCACATATCATGGCGTATACGCAATATTAAATGAAATAAATTTTAAAACAAATCTAAACAAAATAGATATAGAAATTCTTTTTCTAAAAAACAAACTTTCTTTTTGTTCTCTCTTCCTTTTGCTCTCTTCGAAAAATGATCTATTCTCAATCAACAGAAGGGATATAAAAAATAATTATTATTTGTTCTCATTAATTTATGATTATTTGATTGTTTTTTGGTTCTTTGGTTTCTTTGTCACAAAATAAATAAATAAATCCAAAAATCATCAAACACACACAAGAAAATCAACACTTCTAATAAGAAAATATATAATTAATTTTATAATTAAATGACAATGGAAAAGTATGAAAGGAAAAATCTCTAAAAAATTGTATTCCACCAAGGAAATTTAAAAGAAAAATGAAAATTCAAAATGAATTGAAATATATAATATAAACAAAAAGCAGGTGAAAGAAAATACAAGAAGCAAAATTGATAAGAAAGAAAAAAACTTAAGCGATGCAACTACGCCATAAGAAATTTATATGAAAAAAAAAAGGAAATATTTTTTTTTTTTTTAATAAAATTAAATTAAAATTATATTTACTTAATGTAAAAAACAAATAAATATTAATGTTTTAACAAAAAAAAAAAAAAAAAAATAAATAAATAGAATACAAAACAACAAAAACATATTATCAGGGATAATATCAAGTAGCAAGTCCTTTTTTCTATAAAAACTTACATAATATATATACATACAATTTACATTATTATATACTATATATATACATATATAAATAAATATATGTTAATTAATATTTTTTTTTTTTTTTTTTTTTTTTTTGGGGAAAAAAAAAAAAAAAAAAAAAAAAAAAGGAAAAAGAAGGAAAAACCCCAAAAAAAAAAAATGGAAAAATAAAAAAAAAA